>CAUYON010107991.1:0-19268 GCA_963573935.1 Arctocebus calabarensis
CCTGTAGTCCCAGCTACTTGGGAGGCGGAGGCAGGAGACTTGCTTGAGCCCAGGAATTGGAGGTTGCTGTGAGCTGTGATGCCACAGCACTCTATCCAGGGTGACAGCTTGAGGCTCTGTCTCAAAAAAAAAAAAAAAAAATTCTTATTGTAAAATATACATAACATTTGCCATTTTAGTCACTTTAAGTGTACAATTCATGAACATTATGTACATCATAATGTCTTGTATCACCACTGCTCATTTCCAGAACTTTTGTATTACCTCAAACAGAAATTCTGTACCTATTAACCTGTACCCCGCATAGTCCCCAAAACCTGGGTCAGGGACTGGTACTGGTCATTGTCAGTGGCCTGTTAGGAACCAGGTAAGCCATAGGCAAGCAAGCAAAGTGTCATTTGTATTTACAGCTACTCCTCCTTATGCTCCCTTTGCTCCTTTGCTCACTTCACCACCTAAGCTCCACCTCCTGTCAGAGCAGCAGCAGCATTAGATTCTCATGGGAACCCGAACCTTACATAAATTGCTTTCGTGAGTGATGTAGGTTGCATGCTTCTTAGAATAATCTAATGCTTGGTGATGTAAGGTGGAGTTGAGGGCTGTGATGGAGAACAGCTGTAAATAACCCCTTGGTTTGTGGAAAAATTGTTGTCTTCCCTAAAACCCATCCCTGGTGCCAAAAAGGTTGGGGACCACTGCATTAAGCAATAACTACTCATTCCTTCCTGTCCTCAGCCTCTGGTGACCTTTGTTCTACTTTCTCTGTATGAATTTGCCTATTCCAGGTACCTGAATGATATAAGGGGAGTCGTACAGTATTTGTCCTTTTTTTGTCTGACTTATTTCATGTAGCTTGTTTTCAAGGTACATGCATGTGGTAGCATGTATTAGAACTTTACTCCATTTTATGGCTGAATAATACTGCATTGTATGGATATATCATGTTTTGTATATATATTCATCTGTTGAACACTTAGATTATTTCCACCATTAGGCTGTTGTGAATAATGTTTCTATGAACATTGGTATACAAATACCTGTTTGAGTTTCTGCTTTCAGTACTTTTAGGTGTATATGTAGGAGTGGAATTGTTGGATCACATGGTAACCCTGTTTAACTTTGTGAGGACCTGCCAAACTGTTCACACAGTAGCTATCCCATTTTGCATTCCTCCCAGGAAAGTACAAGGGTTCCATTTTCTTCACATCTTTTCCAACATTTGTTATTTTCTTTTTTTTTCTTTTGTAGATAATAGCCATCCCTTTGACTATGGAAAGGCCATAGGCTTTTTTAAACGTATTAATTAGATCTAATGGGCAAGCTGGAACCTTAATAGTTGTCTATATTTAGATCTGATGCATTATTTTATCCCTCTTAAGTATATTTGTATATCATGTTATTCAGAGAGAGAAATGTGTTATAAAATTAATGACTCATCTTTTATAAAGAATAAAGTTTTTCTTTTTTCTTTCTTTTCTTTTTTTTTTTTGAGACAGACAGAGCCTCAAGCTGTCACCCTGGATAGAGTGCTGTGGCGTCACAGCTCACAGCAACCTCCAATTCCTGGGCTCAAATGAGTATCCTGCCTCTGCCTCCCAAGTAGCTGAGACTATAGGCGCCCGCCACAACGCCTGGCCATTTTTTGGTTGCAGCTGTCATTGTTGTTTGGCGGGCCTGGGCTGGATTCGAACCCGCCAGCTCAGGTGTACGTGGCTGGCGCTTTAGCCTGTTGAGCCACAGGCGCCGAGCTGGAGCAGCCTCTTTTTTTTGAGGCAGTCTTTCTTTGTTGCCCAGGCTAGAGTGCTATGGCATCATCATACTTCACAGCAACCTCTAACTCTTAGGGTTAAGAGATCTTCTTGCCTCAGCCACCAAAGTAGCTGAGACTATAGGTGTGAGTCACCATGCTTGGCTGATTTTTCTATTTTTAGTAGAGATGGGGTCTCACACTTACTCAAGCTGGTCTCAGACTCCTGAGCTCAGGCAATCCACCTGCCTTGGCCTCCCAGAGTGCTAGAATTATAGATGTGAGCCACTGTACCTGGCCTCATCTCTGAACTTTTTGATCTTCTTCAAGTGAAACTCAGTACTCATTGAACACTAACTCTCAATTCCCCCATACCCTGGCAACCAGCATTCTACTTTCTGCCCTTGAGAAATTGACTACTCTAGGAACTTCATATAAATGGAATCATATAATATTGTTCTTTTATAATTGCATTATTTTACTTAGCATGATGTCTTCAAAGGTTCATCCATGTTGAGGCATGTCAGAATTTCTTTTTAAGGCTGAATAATAGTCCATTGTTTGGATATACCACATACATATTAGTCAAAATTTTCCAGAGAAAAAAAACCAATAGGATACATCTCTGTATAGAAAAAAATTTGTTATAAAGAATTGGCTCACATTGTTATGGAGACTGACGAGATCTATAGTCAACAAGCTGAAGACCTAAGAGAACTGATGATGTAGTTCCAGCCCAAAGTCCTCCAGGCAGAAGGAGTTCCCTCTTACTCATAGGAGGGTCACCCTTTTTGTTCTGTGCAGGCCTTCAACTGATTGGATGAGGCCCACCCATATTAGGGAGGGCAATCTGCTTTACTCAGTCCACCAATTCAATGTTAATCTCACCTACTACAGTCACCCTCATAGACAACCCAGAATAATGCTTGACCAAATGTTTGGGCACCCTGTAGCCCAGTCAAGTTGACACATAAAGTTAACCACCATACTTGAGTTGCTTCTGCTTTGTAGCTGTTGTGAATCTGAGTGTCATAAACTTTTATTTTGTTAGGAGGCTTTTTTTAGTTAGCCCAACTATGTTCATTTCTTCATTCTGTCTTTCGTACTCCAACATTCAGTTTGTCCACAGTCTTTCTCCTCTGCCTTTTCTACCTTTGCTGCTAGTCTGATTCTAAGAAGGATTTCAGGCAACTTACTCAGTTCATTTTGTTATCAGTGCAAGTTGCTTTATCAATGTTCTCAGATAGATGGGGATGGTTTCCCTTCTGGGATCCTGGCCCTTTCTCCCTGGGCCTTGGGAAGGCCTTGTCCAGAGGTGCTTAGAGTGCTGCCCCTCCCAGCCTTCCTCTTTCTCCCATCACTAGGGCTTCTTGTGCTTTTAATCATTTTCTGGGCCTGTGTGTAGAACGACTCTGCCCCCGTGATGATTCTCCTCATACAATCTCCTAGTGCCCTAACACAGTGGTCAGGCTGGCAGTATTGTAGTGCCGTAGGCTCAATTTGTGACCATGGCAGAATGCCTGGCCATGACTAATGTGACTGGACTCTGGCCTCATTAGGTAAACTGGCATGATGGCTAGTCATTTCCATCCTATATTATCATTATTCTCCATGTCATGAAATCCTAGACGAAGAGACCTGAGGCACCATCCTGCTCACAGCACTCATTATACAGATGAGAAAACTGAGGCTTGCCGAAGGGAGTCGCATAGTACAAGGGGAGGGTTCCAGCATTTCCCTTGGTACCGCACAGCCTCTTTTGACCTTCAAGGAATGGGTTGAGAATATTGGTTGGCAGGGCTGCACCTGTGGCTCAGTGAGTAGAGTGCTGGCCCCATATGCTGGAGGTGACGGGTTCAAACCCAGCCCCAGTCAA
Organism: Arctocebus calabarensis; assembly: GCA_963573935.1. Taxonomy (NCBI): domain Eukaryota; kingdom Metazoa; phylum Chordata; class Mammalia; order Primates; family Lorisidae; genus Arctocebus; species Arctocebus calabarensis. Next base: position 3,624 of record CAUYON010107991.1, read on the forward strand.
AAACTGCAAAAAAAAAAGAGAGAGAATATTGGTTGGCTCTGGCTGCCATTCTTATGGAACATTCCCTTTTCCTTTTTTTTCCATTTTTACCTTGAATGGTAAAGAAGCCAAATTGCATAGTTTTTTAAACTTTATCTGTGGCTCGGCGCCTGTAGCACAGTGGTTACAGCACCAGCCACATTCACCAAGACTGGCAGGTTCCAACTCAGCCTGGGCCAGCTAAATAACAATGACAACTGCAACAAAAAAATAGCAGGGCATTGTGGGTGACTGTAGTCCCAGCTACTTAGGAGGCTGAGGCAAGAGAATTGCTTAAGCCCAAGAGTTTGAGGTTGCTGTGAGCTGTGATGCTATAGCACTCTACCGAGGGTAACATAGTGAAACTGTCTCCAAAAAAAAAAAAACTTTACCCATGGTCCCAGTTAGAAGTACATTTTACCTGTCAACTGAACAAATGGTTACACACATTCAACTGAAACACTGCCTACCCCTACATAGTGTTATGCTCTATGATATTTTTTTTTTTTTTTTTTTTTTGAGACAGAGCCTCAAGCTGTCAGCCTGGGTAGAGTACTGTGGCATCACAGCTCACAGCAACCTGAAACTCTTGGGCCTAAGCAATTCTCTTGCCTCAGCCTCCCAAGCATCTGGGACTACAGGTGCCTGCCACAACACCCGGATATTTTTTGATTGCAGCCATTGTTATTGTTTGGCGGACCCAGGCTGGATTTGAACCTGCCAACTCAGTTGTATGTGGCTGGCGCCTTAGCTGCTTAAGACACAGGCGCCAAGCCGATATTTTTATTTTTTGAGTAGTTGTGACTACAGGCACCTGCTACAATGCCCAGCTATTTTTAGAGATGGGGTCTTGCTCTTGCTCAGGCTGGTCTCAAACTCATGAGCTCTGGCAGTCCACTTGCCTCAGCCTCCCAGAGTGCTGGGATTATAGGCATGAGCCATCATGCCCAGCCTTATTATTTTTTATTCTATTTTATCATACGGTAGTTCCCCCTATCCAAGGAGGATACCTTCTAGATCTCCAGTGGATGCCTGAAACCATGGATAGTTCTGAACCCTATATATACTACATACAAATTTCTTTCTCCTTCATGATTTCATTGGTAGAAGATTCATTCTTATCATAGAGTTTAGTAACCTCACCTTACAAGTTTGTTTAAATCGAGAACTTTCACGTTTTCTCTTAAAGAAAGCACTTTATGGCCTTTTCATGGGATGTCTGAGTTGCTAGCATCACTACTCTTGCTTGCTCCTTGGAACCATTATGAAGTCAAGTAGGGCAGCTTGAAAACACACCCCTTGATACCACTGCAGCTGATCTGATAACCACAGTGGCTTCTGAGTGGCTTATGGGTAGGTAGTGCATACAGCATGGACACTCTGGATGAAGGGATGATTCACGTCCTAGGTGGATAGATAGGACGTAGCAAGATTTCATCATGCTACTCAGAATGGCACACAATTTAAAACTTATGAATTGTTTAGTTCTGGAATTTTCCATTTAGTATTTTTGGGCCACAGTTGGACCATGGGAAACTAAAACTGAGAAAAGTAAAACTGGATACTGGGGACTACTGTATTTAATAGACATATCCTAGTCCTAGCCCACTATATTGGGTATTTCAGAACTGTTTATAGAATTGAGTTGAAAGAAATGTCTTTTCCCTGCTTTCCAGAGGCCACTCGGATATCCCATGTACTTTCTTCTTTCTTCCTTCCTTCTGTCCCTGACTTTCCCAGTTCTTGGCCCAGCTGAAGATCATGGACTACAGCCTGCTAGTGGGCATCCATGATGTGGACCGAGCCGAGCAGGAGGAGATGGAGGTGGAGGAGCGGGCAGAGGACGAGGAGTGTGAGAATGATGGGGTGGGTGGCAACCTGCTCTGTTCTTACGGCACGCCTCCGGATAGTCCTGGCAACCTCCTCAGCTTCCCTCGGTTCTTTGGTCCTGGGGAATTCGACCCTTCTGTTGATGTCTATGCCATGAAAAGCCATGAAAGTAAGTAGGAACCTGTGCCTGTCCTGTCCAGCCCTGCCCCTATACTACCTTCTTTAGGCTCATGGTTCAGACACTTCTGTGGGTGTCTAGACCTCCACCTCATTCATTGCTGACTTTAGTCTCCTGGTTCTGTACAGGGTCACTACCAGTCACTAGGGCTCTGGGGTTCCTTCTCTGTCTGGCTTTCCTTCACTTCTCTGCTTGTCCTGGATGACTGAGGTTCTGCTCAAGTTCATGGGACAGACAAAACCTTGTATGTGTATATACTGTCGTGTCAACCCCACAGGGTAGTTGTGAAGATCAGAGAACAACTATGAAGGCTTCTGAGAAAGAGCCCAAGAGTCCTGTTTTTAGCTCCTGAGTGATAGGGATAGATATGAACCTCATGTTTGAAGGGCTATGAGTGTGTTTCAGCTGCATTCCGCTCTTCTCTCTGCCACTGTGTCCTCCTTCCCTGCTTCCCTCGTCTTTCAGGTGCGCCCAAGAAGGAGGTCTATTTCATGGCCATCATTGATATCCTCACGCCATATGACGCTAAGAAGAAAGCTGCACATGCTGCCAAAACAGTGAAACATGGGGTGAGTCCTCTCTTCCTTGTCCAGGGCCCAATGAATGGGGTGTGTCTGCACTCCCCTCAGACCCCCAGAAAGGGCAGTCTCAGGCCTTCTGCTCGAAGGGACGCCCCCTCTCGCTCCTTCCCAGGGTAGAGAACTAGAAGAGCAGTCTGCCTACCTTGCCTTGTGTTCCCTGCCATCTGCACCCCACCCCCTCCCTGACAGGCCAAGTAATATGCCCAGCTTGTTTTTCCCTCAGTTCTCTGGCTCTTGGGGCCCTGAGCCCGCCAGCTCTTTTCCCCTGGGACTACTGGGCATGTTGTGCATCTTGTTGAACGGCCAGTAATAGCTTTGTTTACATGCCCACACTGTTCCCCACAGGCCTGTTTCCCCATGGACTTGAAGCCACTGTTTTCCACATGGGGGCCTCTCTATTACCTCTGCACCATCTTTCCTTTACCTAAGTTAGGCCTGGGGCTATAAATCAGAGTGGGGCCAGGACAATTTGAGACATGTGAACCACTTCCTAAGGTGGCCTGCTCAGTCTGTCCAGCTGATTCAGCTCTGATGCTGAACAAGAGGCTCCTGCATACCCAGGTGCAGCCTCCTGATTAAGACCAAGGAACTTGACCTGAATTGGCTTTTGTGTATTACAGGCAGGGGCCGAGATCTCGACTGTGAACCCCGAGCAGTACTCCAAACGCTTCAACGAGTTTATGTCCAACATTCTGACGTAGTTATCTTCTACCTTCAGCCAGACCCACAGAGCTGGATATGGGGCCAGGGATCGGGAGAGGGAGAGGGTTCACTGGGGCTAGATGGGAGGGTGGGGTGCAGATTGGGGGGTCGGGAGAGAGCTTTAGCAATCATATTACAGCCTGTGACACTGAAAGAGACTAGCTGGGGAGGAAGGGGATGGCTACGTGTGCTCATAGGATGTACCCTCACCTTCTGCTTACCCTTTATTTTTTTTTTGCCACATTTGACCCATGTGAAAAAGGGGTTCCCCTTTTGGTACCTTGTAACCTTTTTAAGATACCTTGGGGCCAGATATGATTTTGTGGGTTTATTTGGGCTTTGTTTCTGAAGTTTCATTGCTCCAGATTTGTTATTTAAAATAATGCATATCATCACCCTATCCACCCTACTGAGCCCTGCCCAGCTCTCATTTCCCTTTGATAAGAGGCACCTAGTAGACCCAGCACACGGGTCCTCTCAGAGCAAGGTGCTCTGATGGCAGATTGGAGAGGAGGTCAGATGCCTCAGCCCTGCTGCATTTGATCTTCTCTGGATTAACTTTTTAATTTTATGGAGTATTGTGCACAACTTCCTCTACCTTTCAACCTCGGATCCACGTTGAAATTACATTATTCTTCCATCCTGTCCTCCAGTGCTGTCCTCCCAAAGGAGTACTCCAGATCATCACCAAGCATCTCAGATCAGAATCAGGATCTCAGAGGGGAGTGAGTTCATCCTCATGGAATGGTGGGGGGGGGGAGCTGCTGGGTTCTCGGACATCTGTTTCTCAGAGAACCCTGTGATCATCACCCAAGCCCCAGACTCACAACCTGTGGAGTTCAGATGTCCTCTCTGTACAGCCTGCTTCCCAGTGGGTCAAGAGGAACTAGAAAGTACCTTTGGATTTACCAGGACCTTCATGCTTAAATGGCTGTTTCCCTTTGGGAAAATGCCAGAAACTGATGAGTATCAAATGAGGTCTTATGCCCTCCATCCATTTGCTTCCTTCTGACCTCCTCCCAGGCACCCTCACTCTGGCTGAGCTTTTAGCTCCAAGCACCTGGGATGCTTTTTGCAGAGATACCTCTTCAAGCCCCAGGACTACCATGTAGGTAATCCGGCTCCCTGTTCCTGTGGTCTGTCACCTGGACAGTTACAGCCAGCAAGGCGCCCCCTACTTTGGAGTGTGGCATCCAAGCCTGAGGTTGCTTCTGAGTCACTTGAGAATGTGACCTAGGAAATCCAATTTGAAGGCTTGATGTGGGGTTTACTCACCCCTACAGACTTTTCTTATTGCCCCCATCTAGACTGTTAGCAGACCTGCAGTCCACAGGTATCCTTGGAAGGAGTGGCACCTGGCAGCTTCCTTCAGGTTTTCTACCCACTTTCAGAGCCTGCTACCCAGGCCCTCAGAACTGAGCCACATATGTCATTCTGATGCCGTCAGAGAGTCTGGTCTGGCTAGGAGAGGAAGTGGCCCTGTTGCTCTGCATTGGGGGAGGCGCATTATTACATCTTCTCAGCCACTCACCAGGAACCTGGGATTTGGGATGAGATATGGTGAGACTTGTAGATAACCCCAAGGATGTGAAGATGGTTTGTGGAACCATTTCGAATGGATAGACTGGTTTCCTGTGGCTCTCTCCAAACCTGGCCAAGCTCAGCTTCTGGAGCAGGAACCAGCACTATGTCTGTGCCCTTCTCACAGCACATAGGTTAGGAAGGAATGGATATGGCACTCTGAGGATATCACTGAGGCTGCTGGATGGGGTGGGAGCCCTTCTGGTAAGGGCAGATGGGACTCAAACCACTGCCCTTGCCCCAGGAAGGGGCCACAGGTAGCTCTGAACAACTGTGGGAAGACCACTAAGTGACTTGGGGAACTTGGAATCTAGTGACTCATGGAGAAAACAAATTTGACTTAGGAAAGGGAATATGTAAGGAATAATGTCTGGATTTGATTTCCCCACCTCATAATCAAGAATGAAAATTTGGATCTGCTCCTAGTCAGGCCCAGCATCTCCAAAGCGTGGAAGGCTGTCTTCCTGCAGCCTCCGCAGCCTTGGATGCCCACCAGCTTCTCTGCATTTGGTCTGCTGATCATGTTGCCATAATGTGTATGAAACATGTAACACAATCTTAACAGTTAGAGACTACCCTACCAGGTATCTAACTTGTTTTAACATTGTGTGTGTGTGTGTATGTGTGTATGTGTGTATGTATGTGTGGTTTTTTTTTTTTTTTGTATATTGTTTACATTTGAGAGGTAGCATTCTGTTTCAAATGCTTTGTTTTATGACAGTATTGTTGATTGGGTCAAAACATTTTGAGCTGTGGCTTGGTGGATTTTAGATTTTTTTTTTAAAAGGTCATTTTCTGTGCTATCTTTAAAACCTTTGGCTCTCTAATTCTTTTGGCATTCAAATGTTTAAAAGCTGTTTATCTTGGTTTATACAAGTTTTCTTTCTCTTGTTTTATAATGATAAAGATGCTCTATTTGGTCTGTAGTCTGAATGTAGAGAAAGTGAACTGATCCCCGAACAATCATCGGCCCTAATGCTTTTCTCCCTGAACCGCACCATTCCCTTCTGGGCAGTAGAAGGTATCTGAGGGGAAGTGACCACCCTCAGCCTCACTCCTTGGGGCCATGAAGGAAAGCTAACCATTCTTTAGGGCATCCCGGAACAATTTTGGATCTCCCAAGAAGAAAAGAGTATAAGAAGGAGGACATGGCTGATGGGGTGAGGCCAGGATGAGCATGCGAACAGGATTCCTCCCCATTCCCTCATTCCACCACGTATGGGGCAGCATCCAGTCTCACCTTCTCCAGTCCCTGCCCTGCTCCTTCCAAAGGTCCACAGCTAAGAAACTACAGTCTCTGCCCAGAGTGAGGAGTGTCCTAAAATGGTCACTAAGGAGACCACTAGATGACCTGTGGCCCCGTTCCTGTTAATTAACCACTAGGTCTGTGTCCTCCAGCAGAAGCTCCTTCCCTGTGCCCTGCAGCTTGGGGGTTACAGGCCATGCTGGGAAGCAGCGGTTCTAGGCGCACAGGCTGAAGCAGTGCTCCATCTTTCCTTATCTAGCTCAGGGGTCACTGGTCTGTGGCAGGTGTCATGAGTTGCCCCAGTGCCTGTTCTTAGTGGCACTCTCTAAGTTCCCACCACAGCAGCTCTTCCTCCTCTCTTCACTTTTTTCTCTTGCCTGTGCTTTAGGCTTGAATGGATCTGGTAGTGCTCGGGGTGTGAGACTAGATTTCTGTCCTGGTGACTTCCCCCTCTATGGTCTGCCAGGGCCTGCTTTGGGAGGTGGACCAAAGACCCAGCACTTTTCTCAGTAGCCAGTCCTACCCCCCAGTTGTCTTTTTACCAGTTCAGGATAGGAGAAAGAAAAAACTTCAGCAGTCTCCAGCATTTGAAATACTCAAGTGTTGGGGACCAGAAGGGACAGTATGTTTAAACAACCTTCAGAGCTCTGGCCTTAAACCTGTGGCTCCCCCCAAGTCTAGAGACTGTACCTCTTTCTGGCAGTAATGAGGGCAGGGCCTTCCTCATAAGGAAAACACATTCAGACAACTGCCCCCAAATCTACCAGCCATCTGTGGGGGGAGTGACATGGCCCTAGCTTCCTCTGTGCCATTTATAGTGCCCCCAAAGGAAAAAGGAGACGCAGCTATCCCTCAACAGGTTGTGCTGAAAGAGAAATAGGGAGAATACACCCACAGGAGTCCCTCGTCCTTGCTCAGAGCTGTTTTGTAAGGAAATGGGTGCCAACAATCTTTAGGGGAAGGCCCAGTGCTACTCAGCACACCACGGCATCAGGTTACATTGTTGTAATAAAAAAATGTGAATGATGTTTAGATTCAACTGTTGGAAAAGCAGGACAAACCATCCCATCATATGTGTGTGACTTCTCAATTTCCCATTTCAATTTACATTTTTTAAATAGGAATTTTCAACCCCTTGTGCTTGTCTAATGTCTGCTCTAAACAGTTTGAGACTCTGTTACTGTTTTAAAATGCATGCATGTTAAGATGAATCTCCAAATGAGGAAAATAAAACTCAAAAAACTTTGTGTATATCTGTTACGTGAGTCCTTTGGAAATGGCTTCCCCACCTCCACCCCCCCAGAATTAAAAGGTTTTGGTCCTAGTTTTAGAGGCATTTTGGGCTAAGTCAATGTATGGCTTGAGTTTAGAGAAAAAAAATGTGGTCAATGATATCCCATTTCAGATGCAATTCATAAGCAGTGGTTAAAAGCACAGCACTGGGGTCTGCCTGTTAGCTGTTACTACATCCACATGGAGGGATGGACAAACCACGCTCTCCTTCACTCCTCCAGTGGTGTAGAACCAACACTGGCTAAGAGCCAACACCAGACTTCAAGGCCCAACTCTCCCCTAATTAGCTATATATAGCTGTCTTTGAACTTGGCACTTCTGTGTACCTCATCTTGTCCATCTGGGCACTTTTAGCTTAAAAATCTAGTGGTTGTCAAAGTATGGCTCTTGGACGAGCAGTTATCAGTAGCATCTGAGAATCAGAAATGTAAATTCTCAGGGCCTACTACCGATCTACTGAATCTTCCAAGTGATTCTGTTGGAGATAACATTTGGGAACCACTCTGCTATATAAACAATCCACTTGCTTATTTATTATATCTGTCCTAGAGGTTGCAAGCTGCAATCATTTGGGGAATTTTTAAAAAGACAGGTGCCTAAGCCCCTAAAAGTCAAAATCTTGAGGAATGAGATCATGGTATTGGTGTTTTAGAAACCCCACAGATGGGGCGGAGCCTCTGGCTCATCAAGTAGGGTGCTGGCCCCATATACCAAAGGTGGCAGGTTCAAACCTGGCCTCAGCCAAATTGCAAAAACAGAAAAATAGCCAGGTGTTGTGGCGGGCACCTGTAGTCCCAGCTACTTGGAAGGCTGAGGCAAGAGACTCGCCTAAGCCCAGGAGTTAGAGGTTGCTGTGAGCTGTGTGGTGCCACAGCATTCTATTGAGGGCGATAAAAGTGAGACTCTTGTCTCTACAAGAAAAAAAAAAAAAAGAAGCTACACAGATGGTGGCGCATGTGGCTCAAGGAGTAGGGCACCAGCTCCATGTATTGGGGGTGGCGGGTTCGGGCTCAGCCCCAACCAAAACTGCAAAAAAATAAACTTAAAAAAAAAGAAGATCCATAGGTGACTAATGTGCAGGCCAAGTTAAGAAACCTCAATTAGACTAATCTAGACTACTTGTAGTTACTCAGCCAAATTTCTACCTGAATCAAAGAAGATTTAAGGGTTTTCCAGTAGAGTTTAGTGAAAAGGGTTTTAGGCTTTAAAGTCAACAGAAATGGGTTTATATCCTTGCTAACGTGGACTTGGATAAGTTATTTATTAACTCTCCTTCATCTCTAAACAAAAATAAACTCAATTACTTTAAATCATCATAATGATAAAATTCTAGAAGCGCTTTGTGTTGGGCTTGGTATACAGCAGGGATGCAACAGTGACTCACAGATTACTCACACTGGTGTATGTGCAGCCGGCCATACACTGAGTAGCTGTTTGTAACTGCCCAGCTGGGGCAGAGATCAGAGGGAAAGCATCAAAGACAAGCAGGAATGAAAGAAAGCCTATTTTATTTGAAAAAAAAAAAGGTGGGCTCTGGGAATAGGGTTAGTCCATTCGGGCCTTCAGTGTCCTGGTGGTGATTTTGTCCTTCTCACTGCAAAGGGAAAAAATGACAAGAAAACATTTATACCATTCTAGACTGACTGCTCCTCCCTCTCCAGCCCTCAGTTCCAACCCTTGGGTCCCAGGCAGGGAAGCTGTCCTCCAGTACAGCCATGTTAACTTGTCTTCTCCATTTGCCATGAGAATGGGAGAACAGTGACTTTCCACAAATGAAACTACCCCAGGGAGGCTTTTCCAGAAAATGATTCAGGGCTGGGCTATGAAGGCCTCCAGAGAAGAGGAGTTCCCCAGGCCCACAGAACAAGTAACAAGAACAAGGAGAAAGTGTGGTGGGCTTCACCACAATGAACAGAAGAGAACCTTGTGGGGTAAAATTCTGTGTTTTTCCAGGTAATTGAGGATATCCCATAAGGACCCCAATGCTTACGCTGGAATGTAGGAAAGTAGCTGGGAGGACACTTTTCTATTCTATCAATAACTGTAGGTTCCTAGTGACGGCCTCAAATAAGGGGAAAGAGGAGATGTCATTTAGGGAGCTGGCTGGGGCTTGGAAAATGGTCCCCAAAGCTCAATAGATCATACAGTTCTAGGTTCATGGCTTGTAGGAGTTGGGGAAGAAGATGGGGAGCTGCCTCTACACAGATTCACGAGACTTTGGGGGTACCATTAAAGAAGAAATGTCTATTGTGAGCAAGGGGAGAAGACTCAGGGTCATGGAGCCTCACCTGACAGAGGCCAGGGGAATTTGGGAAGGCTTCCAGTGCCACCTTTAGGGAAGTATGACCTGCTAAACTGTACTTGACAAAAGCACCTTTCTTATTTCTTACCTGATCAGGGGGCTGGGAAGACAGGGTGTGTGCTGTGGGGGCAGGGTAGGGGGGTGGGGGGTGGAGAAGAGAGACAAGTGTCTGCAAAGCTTCTGGATTTCTCCCAGTTCATACTCACATGATGTGGACAATGACTCCCATGCCTGACACTGCATCCCGGTCCACGGCATTCAGCATAGCTTGGGAGATCGTTTCAAACAGGTGTTCTGGATCCTGCCAACAGAGTAGGATCCTTTCAAAACACAGCCTCAGGCCTTAACTTGGTCTGGACTCTTAACGTTTTTTTTTTTTTGGAGATAGTCTCACTATGTTGCCTTGGGTAGAGTGCTGTGGCATCACAGCTCACAGCAACCTCAAACTCCTGGGCTTAAGCGATTCTCTTGCCTCAGCCTCCCAAGTAGCTGGGACTATAGGCGCCCACCACAACTTGCAGCTATTTTTTTTGTGTTGTACTTGTCGTTGTTTGGCAGGCCCAGGCTGGGTTCAAACCTGCCAGACCTGGTGTATGTGGCTGGTGCCCTAACCACTGAACCACGGGCACCAAGCCAACCCTTTCTTTTTTTAAAGGATTTAAAAAATTTTTTTTATTTTTGCAGTTTTTGGCTGGGGTTAGGTTTGAACCCGCCACCTCTGGCATATGGGGCCAGCGCCCTACTCCCTTGAGCCACAGGCACTGCCCAGCCAACCCTTTTTTTAAAAAAAATATTATGGGTACATAATAGTTGTATCCCTTAACTCTTTTCTAGGCTTGAGGTTCCCACGTCTGGTCCCTGCCTTAACTCAATTAAAGGATGGGTTTCTGGATGTGGGGACCCCCCCTCCCAAGCTCCTTAGATGGAAGCAGGATTTTAAAGGAAAGTGAAAGAAACTTTAAGCCCTGAAATTCTTCCACTAACCACTGTTGTGCCCTGGGGCAAAAATGAACTTTCTTGAGCCTCAATTTCTCTTCTGTAAAACAGGGAGACAAACCCTATTTGACTCTAGTGTGCTTTACCTGCTGCCTAATGGGCTTTCCTCCTAGATGTCTAATAGGAACCTCAAAACTCAATCTGGGCACGCCACAAACCCATTTCTCCCCTACATTCTTCTTTTTTTGAGACAGAGTCTCACTCTGTTGTCCTCAGTGGAGTGCTGTGAAGTCACAGTTCACAGTAACCTCAAACTCCTGGGCTTAAGCAATTCTCTTGCCTCAGCCTCCTCCCAAATAGCTGGAACTACAGGTGCTGCACCACAATGCCTGGCTATTTTTTTTTGTTGCAGTTGTCATTGCTGTTTAGCTGGCCTGGGCTGGGTTTGAGCCTGTCAGCCTCGGTGTATGTGGCCGGCGCCCTACCACTGAGCTATGGGTGCTGACCACCCCCCTGCATTTTTTGTGTGTTGGTTAGCCTCACTAAAAAACTCAGCCATCCCCTGTATCTCCACCTCCTTCACTTCTGTTTTAAATAACCAAGTCCTCTTGACTCTGGCTGCCTTCCCTTCTCCCCACTACCACGATCTTTGCTCAGGGCCTCAGCGCCTCCTACAGGTAATAACAGCCTATCACATCCACCTGCAGGCCTCTGATTCCTCAGCTTCCTTACTGTGAGGGAGAGTTCAAACTCTTCCACATGGCATTCCAGGCCCTTTGGAAGTCTTAACACAATCTGGATCTCCAGCATCATTTCACTCCACGCTTTACCCACACTCCAGCCACTCCCGACTCTCTCCAGTTACTGAACACATCTGGCCCATCTCGTACCTTTTTTTTTGCAGTTTTTGGCCGGGTATATGGGGCCAGGGCCCTACTCCTTGAGCCACAGGTGCTGCCCCCCATCCTGTACCTTTGCATAGGCTGTTCCTTCAACTACCAAACTTTTCCTCTCCTCCTTTTCCCAACAAATTGCATTTTAACAGATATTTGGGTATCTATCTTGTTTTATTAGCCCACAGTAAAGCCCCCGAAGGCAGAGTGTTTCTGATTTCCTCAAAATCTGGCAGAATTGGCAGCAATAATAATAGCCAAACCTCAATATCAGATCCCTTTTGCAGAATTGGCAGCAATACTAATAGCCAAAACTCAATATCAGATCCCTTTTCATGTTTTTCTCAATATCACTTCTAAGGTAGGTTCTATTATTATCCCCATTTTACAGCAGAGAGAATGGAGGCAGAGAGAGGTAAAGTGACTTACCTAAGAACATTAAGTGGTAGGTGGATCCAGGTTTCCAACAGAAAATATGGCTTCTAACCCCATGCTGTATGGCTGCCTCTAGCACTACACCTTATTAAAGCCTTGTTCAATGAGTGGGTATGAGAACCCTATAAACCCAATGTAAGGAATAATTATTGTTGTAGCAAATATCTGACTGGGGTTTTCTAACAGAAGGTGCTCTCCTTTAACGCCAGTCTGCCCTGGCAGGCAGACTTTTAGGAGATCTTCCCATGAAGCAGGAGCTTTGGCTTTCTCTCTGCCCTATAGCATTCTCTCCGTTACATGTCACATAAACACATTCCCCACCTCCTCCCGAGAGCCCAGCCCTGCTCCTTGCCACCAACTTACCATGTTAGGCTCCCAGAGGGACTCACACATCCCGTACATTTGTTCAGCGCAAGTGCCACTGACCACAAAGTCATCAGTCACCATGGGACAGCCAATGAGGTCTAGAGAGCAAATGAAGGGCTTAAAGGTCTTCGGGTCCAACCCAGCAATGACTGGCTCAGTGTAGTAGGGACCAAACCTGTGGGGGCCGGCACCAGAAAGAAGAGAAACCAGAACTCATGAGCACTCACTTTCATTTTCAGGCCTATTCAAAGTCTTGGCCCAGACCCTGGGGGTGGGAAATGGAGAACCTGTTTGGAAAGATCATCTTCCCCTGGGGCCAACTCTGTTTAACCTTTTTCCCTTCTCCTGGCATCTGGCAATGCTACAAAACTTTCTTTTTTGGGATAGAGTCTCACTATTTTGCCCTCAGTAGAGTGCATGGCGTCATAGCTCACAGCAACCTGTAACTATTGGGCTTAAGTGATTCTCTTGCCTTAGCCTCCCAAATAGCTGGGAAAACAGGTGCCCATCAAAACGCCCGGCTACTATTTTTGTTGTTGTTGTTGTTGCAGTTGTCATTTAGCAGGCCTGGGCCGGGTTCAAACCCGCCTGCCTCAGTATATGTGGCCGGTGCCCTAATCATTCAACTATGATGAGCACCCAGTCTCCAAGACTTTTTCATCTTCTTTCTTCTGACACATTCATAGCCTTCTCACCCCTATCCCTCACTACCTTTTCCTTTCTCAGGGAATTCTGTTTTCTTCTAGTCTTCTCTCTCCTAATCCTACCACCTAATCCTACCACCATTCCTACCACCAAATTCCTACCACTATTTGATCCTATATTTGTACACTTATATCTCTACTTCTTTAGAAAAAAGTTTGAAGCAGATTGTAGCAAAATCAGAAATACAAAACGAAACCATTAAAACAAAAGACAAAACACTTGAGGCAGCGCCTGTGGCTCAAAGGAGTAGGGCACCGATCCCATATACTGGAGGTGGAGGGTTCAAACCCAGCCCCAGCCAAAAAAAAAAAAAAAAAAAAGACAAAACACTTGGACTGAACATAAAGTTCTGTTCAATGCTTCCTAGCAGTCAAGGCAAAGAGGGATACTCAGGGTGCTGGGTTACTCTCATTGTCTCATCAGAAACTCTAGCAATGGTCTTAAGGATTTCTTTTTTTTTCTTTCTTTTTTGAGGCAGAGTCTCACTTTATTGCCCTGGGTTGAATGCTGTGACATTATAGCTCACAGCAACCTTGGGCTCAAGCGATCCTCTTGTCTAGGCCTCCTGAGTAGCTGGGACTACAGGTGCCTGCCACAATGCCCTGTTTTTAGAGATGGGGTATTTGTCTCAGGCTGGTCTCAAACTCCTGAGCTCAGGCAATCCACCCGCCTTGGCCTCCCAGAATGCTAAGACTACAGGCATGAGCCATCATACCTATCCTGTTCTTTATATATAGATGATCCCTGACTTAACAATGTGACTTACAACTTTTCAACTTTATGATGGTGTGAAAGTGATAAGCATGTAGTAGAAACTGTACTTTGAATTTTGATCTTTTCCTGGGCTAGCAATATGCGGTATAATACTTTCTCATGATATTGGGTAGCAGTAGAGACCCATAGCTCCCAATCAACTGTGTGATTACAAGGGCAAACAACTGATGCTCTATAGTGTTCTGTGTTGCAAGCATTTTTAGATATTGTTTTGTGATTTTGTATCCCATCATGTCTGTAAATGTCTATTTTCAACTTACAATGGGTTATAAGGTGAGGAAGCATCTGTATAAAATACTCAATAACTAATGGCTAATATTTTCAATAATAAGTAGAGGGTCAGGAGCCTATAGCTCAGTGGTTAGGGTGTTGGTCACATGCTTTGGAGCTGGTGGGTTCGAACCCTGCCCAGGCCTGCTAAACAAACAATCAAAAACAAAAATAGCTGGGCGTTGTGGCAGGCGCCTGTAGTCCCAGCTACTAGGGAAGCTGAGGCATGAGAATCGCTTGAGCCCAAGGGTTTGAGGTTGCTGTGAGCTATGATACCGAGGGACAAGGTGACAAAGTGAGACTCTGTCTCAATTAAATAAATAAATAAATAATAAGTAAAGACAATTTCCTTCCTTGGTACCTCCCTCCATACTATATTCAAAGATTTCTGTATTTCCTCAGTCCCAGCCTATAATTCGTTCACTCACCGTTTCTCATATAAAAGGTTGGCCACCATACTCATGAGGGTATAAGGTTTGATCTGCCGACCTTCCTTTAACTCATACAGGTTCAGCCGGAACTTGAGGCGCTGGGCACTGTGGTAGGAGAAAAGCAAGTTAGTAGGTCATTGCTGAATGTCCCCTAGTGCTCACCCTCTGGAGGTCAGGTGGAATATAAGGAGATTATAAGCTCAGTCCCTGCAAAGTGAAAGTTGCAAAGTCTTTTTTTTTTTTTTTCTTTTAGAGACAGAGTCTCACTTTATCATCCTCGGTAGAGTGCCGTGGTGTTACAGCTCAAAGCAACCTCCAACTCCTGTGCTTAGGCAATTTTCTTGCCTCAGCCTCCCGAGTACAGGCGCCACCACAGCGCCTGGCTATTTTTTTTGTTGGAGTTTGGCCGGGGCCAGGATTGAACACGCCACCCTCAGTATACGGGCACAGCCCAAGTTCCAAAGTCTTATGTGCATTAACAAGCAGTACCTGCTGTGCTAATGGACTGGAAGGTAACTCAGAAAAAAAGGCCATACTTCCCCCAGTGCCATCTTAGAGCCCCAGGACAGGCCCCTGCATAGAGCAGACCAATATCTCTGGCTTTTCTTCTTCCCTGACTGCTAAATATAAGGCTCAGCTCTCAAACTGCAGCTTAATTTCTCACTTTTTATAAACTTTTGTCTTTCCAGAATCTGCTGTCACAGATTTAACACATCACCAATACCTCTCCAACCCTGAGATGTTATTTCAAAACCCCAGTTTGCAAGATGTTTCTATTTGGCTTGCCTTGTCCCCTGAAAATTGATGTCAAAATCAAAGTCATCATCTTTGCTTCCAAACTAGTCCTCTTTTATTTATTTATTTTTTTTTTGAGACAGAGCCTCAAGCTGTCACCCTGGATAGAGTGCAGTGGCATTACAGCTCACAGCAACCTCCAATTCCTGGGCTCAAGCGAGTCTCCTGCCTCTGCCTCCCAAGTAGCTGGGACTACAGGCACCTGCCACAATGCCCAGCCATTTTTTGGTTGCAGCCACCATTGTTGTTTGGCGGGCCCGGGTTGGATTCGAACCCACCAGCTCAGGGGTACATGGCTGGCACCTTAGC
>CAUYON010107996.1:0-89603 GCA_963573935.1 Arctocebus calabarensis
GGAGCTGGAACATATTCTTCTTAGCAAAGTATCTCAAGAATGGAAGAAAAAGTATCCAATGTACTCAGCCCTAATATGAAGCTAATTTATAGCTTTCATATGAAGGCTAAAACCCAATTATAGCACAAGAATAGAGGGAAAGGGGAAAGGGAGGGGAGGGGCGGGGGAGGAGGGGTGGAGGAAGGGCAATTAGTGGGAACACATCTACGGTGCATCTTAGCATGGTACTGGTTAAACTTATTAAATGTAGAGTATCAATGTCTTTATATAGTGATCAAGAAAATGCCATGAAGGCTATCTGTAGCAGTACGATCAAAATATTTCTGAATGTATATGATGCACATTGTGCCCTATGATTGCACCAATGTACACAATTATGATTCAATAAAAGTATTTAAAAAAAAAAAAAAGAACCACAGGTGAACAAAAAAAAAAAAAAGAAATTCTTCGAAGATGTGGATACATTTATAATTCTGCCTAAGCCTTTATTTCCTTATGGGTTGGGCTTTATAATTATTGAGAGGTGAGAAATTAAGGAGTCCTCAGATCTTACTTTGGTCTTGCCCACAGCCTTTCATGTGTGTGTAATCTTCTACAATTCTAGACTTTGCTACATCTTTTCTAACTCTCCTATGGACATATCATGCCTTAGATTTTTCTGTATAAATTTTCTGGACATACACTTTTGTGCTTTGAATGGTGTCCATCTGTTAAGTAGCTATGATGTTATACAATTGCTGCTGACAGTTTTGATAAATGCCACAGTTCTTTTCCCATGGATCAATATCTGAATCCGTATAAAGACAAACTCTATAAATGGAGCAATCAAGAGAACTGTCAACAGGCAAAATGGTGACATCTTTCTGAGAATGAGTCTTTTGGGGAACTTCAAAACCCATTCTGCTCTTATCCAGTTGTTGTCTGGCTGCTGGTTTTCACAGCTACAGTGGTGAGATTGTGAGGATGCAGGGTTTTGAGTCTACACACAGTGATTCTCAACCTTCTTAATGCCTCCCAGTGCCACGAACTTTTAATACAGTTCCTCATGTTGTGACCCCCAACCATAAAATTATTTTCATTGCTACTTCATAACTGTAATTTTGCTACTGCTATGAATTGTAATGTAAATATCTGATATGTAGGATGTATTTTCATTGTTACAAAGAGGTCATGACCAACAGGTTGAGAACCGCTGGTCTACAGGTTTTCAAGCGTACTTTATAACTATAGGAGAGAAGTGTGAAAATAAGACAAGTTCACTTGTCTTTCCAAGATTCAGCCACCTTTCTTAAATAAATAATCCTAAGATTGTTCAAGCCTTTGGTCATTTATCAAATTTCAGACTACTAGACTTTAAGGCAAATTGATTTTAATATTTTTACCTATGTTCTTTTCTTTTGTCAAGTTTTATAAAGAAGGAGATTTTCAGAAATTTCATTCTATCATGTTGATAGCACAATCTTGCGTTCAGTTTTGAAAAATATTTTCATTCAGTTCTACAATTCTAGACAGATAGCTTTTCTTTGTTCTTTTGGCACTAGAAAGAGTTTGCCTAGATTGTTTCTTATGAAAACTATTTTGTCATTCTAATATATATTATATTTATTCTGTAACTATCATGTGTATTTTTCCTGGGTGCTTTTAAGATTTTCCCTTTATCACTAGTATATTTTTTATAATGTGGTTTTGTATATTTTCTTTATCTTTCTTGTGTTTTATTTTACTTCTTGGAATTGTTTACAGATTTCACAAAATTTGGATCTTTTTCTCCAACGATTTATTCAAATAATATTTAACCTCTTTCTTATCCTCTACTTTGGGACTTCAACTATAAATATATTAAACCCCTTAAAGTTGTCTCACAACTCACATATGCCCTTTTATTTATTTTTATTCTAGTTTATATATTTCATTTTGGTTAATTAATATCTCTGTGTCTTCAAGGTTTCTGATCTTTTGTGTGTCTAGTTTGATGTTAATTTGCTCTAGTAAATACTTTATCTCAAACTTTATAGCTTTCATATTCTATAAGTTTGAAAAATTTGATTATATTTTCAATTCTTTAGTGAAATTTGTTTCAGCTTATAGAATTTAGTTCTAATAACTTCCCTAGACATCAGTTAATAGGAAACATGAGTTCTTCTGGTCTTGCTTTTAAAAGTATGAGACATGATAGAACAACAGTTCATCTAGAGATAATTACTCAGAAAAGCAAGGCATATGAATACTCTACCCAAGGGCCATGAGTTAGAAAGTTTTCCGAACTGGGTATTGGATTAAGTGATATTTTTTGGTACTGTGTAAAGACTGGATACTGTTACCTCTTAATTTTTCATATGGTTCTGTCTTCTACCTCAGATAGTTTCTTCACAAGCATGCTGTGCTGGACATTCCAAGGGGATTCTCTGTTGATAGCTAATATTCTTGATCCATAGCTTTCTCCCCTCAGGTATTCTTCCCTGTAAACAAGTCACAAGTATACTCAATTTTTTCATCTGCTGAATAGAAACAATAACACGACTGTAGTCCCAGCTACTCGGGAGGCAGAGGCAGAGACTCACTTGAGCCTAGGAATTGGAGTTTGCTGTGAGCTGTGATGCCACAGCACTCTATCCAGGGTGACAGCTTGAGGCTCTGTCTCAAAAAAAAAAAAAAGAAAGAAAGAAAGAAAGAAACAATAACAATAACTATATAATAGGAATGTGCATATTAAATGAACTGTCACATATAGATTAATTAGAACTCTAATTGGCCCTTTAATTGTGCAATAAATGTCAGCTGTTTTATTCAGTGATTTTGATAATCTTTAGACACTAAAAAAACTCAAGTGTATTCTGGCGAGTCCTGTGAGATGCGGAGAGTTGGTTGCACATTGATTTTTACTTCAAATTCCAAAGTCATTAGTTCCTTTATAAATTTCACAAATTAGAACTGTTTATATAATCTACCCATTCCAACTTAACTCATTAATAAATGAACTTTTTGCATCACAAAGATTAAAAAATCCTGCTTTGGCCAAAACAAGTTACCTCTTGGAATTTAGTATTCCCCATCAAATACAAACGTAAGAGAATTTTTCCTGCAGATTCTCTCCCATGATGTGCTCTCACACCTGTTAGGAGGTGTGTGGTGGACAAGCAATAAGTATGGGAACTAGTTTTAATTGGCACTTACAAAAATGGCCAAAGGAAGGACACTTCCCTTCGTACAAGTTACAATTATGTAATCTTTATTTATTTTCAGTAAAATTTATGTGGTGGATGTAATGCCTTTGGTTCAAACTTTTATTTTTTTTTTATTTTCTCATCCTTGGTGTCATGGTGTCACACAGCTCACAGCAACCTCCAACTCCTAGGCTTAAGCTATTCTCTTGCGTCAGCCTCCAAAGTAGCTGGGACCAGCAGTTCAAACTTTTTGAAAAGACCTGACTTAACTGCTGTACTCAGATTTTTCAATATTATTTATGCTTCATTATTATTACTTTTTATTTTAAAATTAATTATTGATATTTATATTTAGTTTTGGTATACATGTGATATTTTGTTATTGCACGGAATGTGTAATGATCAAGTCAGTCTATTGAGGGTATCTATCACACTGAATCTTTATCATATCTATTAGGTTATTAAGTATGGAAATATTTGGTTTTGAATCAAAAGTTTAGTTTATGATATCTCAAACAAGAAGCATTACAAGTAATGAAAGTGCCATGAGCTGTTATCACCCACTTAACTGTAGCTTGCGTATGCCAGCAGTGAAGATGCCTAGATAGCCAGTGACTATGAAATCATGAAAGGGACTTTCCACAGCTTACTGAGAATGGAATAGTTTTTCTTGCAAGATGTGATCCAAAGCCTGGAATAAAAGATAGTCAGTTCAGGCCAGGTGTAATAAATATGGTGGATGACGAAGGGTTTCCAAGCCCAGCTTCTGTAGTTTGAGCAGCATTGTTTGTGCAACATATGGTCAAACATAGTCTTGCAAGAGGATTGTTTGCCTCAATTGACCATTCTAGGCTGCTTAATCACAAGTATCCTCATCATTTTATCCAACTGGCTGAAGCAGACATATACTGCTGCTAACTGATAGAGATTCATGGAGCTGTAATGAATAATACCAGGGCTGGACCACCAAACAGACATCATTAGCTTTTTCTGATGAAAATTTGGTTTTGGACGGTGGGTTTGAAGTGTGTTTCAGCACTTCATCTTTACCTAACCATTGTGCTGACTTCTTACAATTGTCAAAAAGTATCCATTTCTCCTCACACATGATAATATAGTATAGAAATGGTTTAACATTATGTTGTGACAGCAAAGAAAGGCAAGCCTCGAGATGATTTCTCTTCTAACGCTCATTTAATTCATTCAGAAGCTGTCTATCTAGCTACATTTCACCTTCCCAATTTTTTTTATATGTCCAATATTGTTGGGATATGAACATCAGAACTTGCTGCCATTCCTGCATAAATTGAGATGGATTTGCTTCCACTCTAGTTTTCAGCTCATCTTTCTCCACCTTGGTCTCAGGTAACCCACATGGCTCATTTTCATGATTAAAATCACCAGAACAGGGCAACACCTGTGGCTCAAAGGAGTATGGCACTGGCCCCATATACCAGAGGTTGCAAGTTCAAACCTAGCCCTGGCCAAAAACTGCAAAAACAAATAAACAAACAAACAAACAAAAAACCTCACCAGCACAGAACTTCTCATGCTGTTGATATACTGTGTGTTCATTCACCACATCCTTCCCAAATACTTCATTGATACTTTGAGCTGTCTGTGCTGCACTGGTTCTATGACAGAACTCATATTTGAAAGTAACACAAAGTTTTGGTCTATTCATGGTTTCCCAAATATTGCTTTCAATTTTTTTTGAAAATAATTGCAAGCCAAAATGTTTGAAATAAAGAGAATATACCTTCACAATAAAAATAAAACAAGAAGTGTCAAAGTGAAATGTCACAGATATCCACTGTCAAACTTAGTATGTAAAGAAATTGAACATTTCATACTTAGTAATTCCAATATAAGTTGGGAACATTTTGGGTTTTCTCTTCTGACTATTTAAAAATACACAATACATTGTTTGAAACTATAATCACCCTACTCTGTTATCAAAACTAATATTATTCTTTAATCTTTTAGATTTCTATTGAGTTGATCTTGGAGATATACATGTATAACATTAGTGGGACTGTAGGATAATCAAGTACCTATATCTTAACATTGTGTCATTTAGACATGATTCCATGGGCAGGGACTTTGTAGAAAGACAAATATGTTCGTTTTCTGATTTCAAAACCAAATCTTAGCTATCTCTGGGTAGAGTCATTCATATTGTTCACCTCAGTTTATTCATCTATATATTGTGAGTAATAAAATTTGATTCACTATGTTATTGGAAGAAATAAATTATTGAATGTCAAGTACTTGAGACATAAGGCATGGTGGGTGATAACCACTTAAAAAATGGTAGCTGATCTACAAGGTCAGGACACAGTGATGAAAGGATATAAGACAGAACAGTCGGGATAGCAGAAAAAGCAGAAAATGTCAGCACTAGACAAAAGGTGGCTCACACAATGTTCGTTAAGGTTGTTCATCCTTTGGACAGAATAAGGGTCATAATGCATTTTTAGGGCATAGAACCCCCAATGACTCGGCATAACTACACCTCAAGATGACATAGGCAGAATTCTCATAAGCTCCCTAAATACTCCCCTGTGCTAAATTTCCCATTATCACTGACATTCCTCTCATCTCCTCCACTTATCAAAGCATTGATCTTTCAGTCATATATGATTTATAGAAATCCTTTGCAACTCATTTACAATCAATCAGGGAAACCTGCTTTTTTTTATTTTTTTAATTTTCTAGTGCTGTATATCTTCACATGATCTTTGTCCAGCCCTTTGAAGCACCACTGAGCAGTGAATTTTGAGACCTGGATGCTAGCCTCAACTAGCCGTGACTTGGACTAGAGTGTGTCTGCCCCTTCCCTGTTAAATGAGAGTAGTAATCAAGACAGCTCAGTCTCATAGAAAACCTTGATAATTAGATATGATTAGAGATTGGAAAATTTTAAGATATCAGACATTACTATCAACATTAACATCACAGTAAATGTTCTCTCCATGAAGTCTTTACATAAACAACAAAAACAAAAACCATAATGCTGTAAGACCTGTCCTTTGCATTGCTGTCTCAAAACAATAAAACATGAAAAAATGTTTTCGAAAATCTAAAGCAGCGCTTCATATAAATGAACATTGCTAGCTACCTAAAGATCTTTAAATATGCCATTGATATTGAGCAAATAAAGGTTTTGAGTGATGAATATTTCTAGTAGAGAATGTTCAAATGGTAACATGTGTACCTTTATACACACATGTATATGTTTCCATGATTGTGTGGGTGCACATGGAAATATTTGCTCATCAAAATAAGGCTAAAGTTTATTTTTTTTCTAATGCAAATAGATGTATAAAATCTTTTTAATCTATAAAAGTAAATGAATGTATTCTTAAAATTGGTTTGGAAAGCACTGTGCTGTAAAGGCTTAATTCTTAGGCATTCAGTTTATTTTAATGGTTCTACACTTTGACCAAACTGTACATAACTTATTAAAAACATTTGCTATTTCCACATAGTGGGGGTTGCTCTAACTGATTACCTCATCAGAGATTCCATAGTCAGAAAGTTTGAGTTTAGATGGGGGCCATATCTCAATGAACATAATCTGAACCACAGATTGAAAATTAGGCTTCAGAAATCAGCACGTGGAAAGTGACAAATATAAATTAAAATTCATTTAAATTAATTAAGTTAAACATTCAGTTCCTCGGTCGTAGAAGACAAATTTCATCTGCACAGTGGCCATATGAGCTTAGTAGTCACAACACAGGAGGGTAAAGATAGAGAAATTTTCATCATTGCCAAAACTTTCACTGAAGAACAATACTATTAACAAATATTTGAAATCATATGTGAACAACATCCAAATGTTTTTATCTAATTCGCAAATCCTCATCAAACTTCCAAGTTTAGAAAAGAAGGAATGTGTTCTAAATGCAATTTTTATTTCCCTGGGAATTTGTGAAGTTTGATTTTCTGTAAGAAAGATATGATGATACCAATTTCAGTCTTTATTCTTGAGCAAAAAACACCATATAAAAGTTATAAAATACATTATAAATAACAAAAATGTCATATTTATATATGTCTTATTTTCTAACACTTAATTCTGTCTTACAAAGATAATTTTAAAACACTTAATATTTTTTAATACTTAGTTGGTGATTGATTATAATCTATGACTTTAATGTTATATCAGAAGAACATTTACCTATTAGTCATTTCTATAGGCAAGAAAACTTTAAAAAATTAAAGATAGTAACATACTAAGTACCTTGTTTTTATGATCAATATTTCTTGAAAAAAAATCCAATGTCAATGAAATGCTCTGCTGAACATTTTAACCTATTTTATATCCTTAGAAACATTTAATTCATTGAGTTGTTCACCTGACATTTTTACAGATTGCTTTGATTGTAAAAACGTCATTTTAAAATGACATTTTTACACTGTCTTGGTCTTAAAAACATCAAATGGGGGATAATTCTTCATTTGAAGTTATTAAACATGGCTATAATCATAAAAATGTCATTTTAAGGTAATTCTTCATTTGACCTTTTTTACACTTAGCTGCTCTTTACTTTCTTAAAAATTTGATATTAGAAACAAAAGTTAATAGAATTTTAAGGTTGTGCTTAAAAAATTCAAATCAAGATTTTACTGCTAATGTTGTCATGGTCTTCAGGAAATAGTTTTATTACCACCCCACAGTCATTAGAGTTCAAGGCTTTAGTGGTCAATTGTATGCATGAGTATGTGTGTGAACCAATTATAATCTCTAGCCATGCTTACTTGTGTCTTCTCACAAAGCATATATGGCTTTTTACAGTTTTTTGCTCTGTCATTACACTTTTGAGGTTATTGCTCTTGTTGGCAAATAACACAACAGCCATTTGCTTTCAGTAAAGGTGAGTATGGATATGGCTCAAGTTATGAAATTAGAACAATTAATTAGATATAGGATATACTTCTCTCCAAACTCCAAAATGCAGCAGTTTAAATAATTTTTATTTGTCTTATACATATTTTATATAAAAATCAAAGAAAGAATGGAGTTCAAGGTTTGTGTTTGTTCAATGACCTTTCATTATGTAATAAATATGCTAAAATTTGTGGCAAACAGAATAATACTGATAATAACAATGACATTTTGGCACTTATTGAGAATTTTACTTGCGTGATTAATTCTCACAACAGCCCTATGGGTGGTACTGCTGCGTTGTGTTTAAGGACAGTGGAACGAAAAGGAATAGGATAAGAATTTGGAATCAAGCAGACAGAGCCACCAAGATAAGCTGATTCTCACTCAGGGTTTTTCTCAAATGCTGCTTGGTAATAGGTAATATGAATGTCCTCTGGTGCTTATTTCCATAAGGTAAGTCCCTAAATAAAATTTATTGGCTATCAACGTGTTCTTATTGTTATGAAGAGGGTTACCAAAATAGTCAAGAAATAATAATCATTCTACAAAAGCCTCTATTCTAATTGGTAACATAAAGCAAATGTGAATGTCTTACAGTTACACATATACCCTGCAACAGGGAAATGCATGTGTGTTTAAATGCTGTTGCCAGCAGGACATAGTATGGCAGGTATGAGAGATTCTATAGAAGCATCTGAAAACGTCTTTCTTCCACTTTCTATATTTCAATACAAGTCAGTCTTCTTTTTAAGTCAAACAGGTACTGAGACAGATAGCTAGGAAACATAGGGGACAGTTGAGACAATGATTACAGGTTTTCTCTATGCTGGGACATCTGGGCGTCTAGAAACCAGGGCAGGGGACTCCAAAGCAAAGATGTCTGCATTAAGTTACCATGAGTCTTTGGCCAATGGACACGATAGGACCCAACCATAAAAAGCTGATATAGACCACAGCAATGATTCTATCTCTGTACTCATTCTTTATTTCCCAGATGATTAAGAAGAGTTAGACTAGATTGAGTATTTTCTACTATTTAGTCTGAAAGAAGCCCAGAATCTTCTTCCTGGTACAAAGTCTAATGGCTACCTGCTGTATACCACCAGCCTACAATAGGATAAGCCATCCTGACTTGGTGGAAATTGTATTCACTGTTCCCTAGTAGCTTAATCTGAGGCCCATTGAAATAACAAAGAGAAAAGAAGGCTGAAAGAATGGGGCCAAAGAAAGAAAGAGGAATAACAAAAAAATTTAGGATAGTTCCCACAAAAATAGAGCTACCAGAGGAGGCAAGTATAAACATAAATAACAAAGACAAACCTAGTATTTAAGGTGATTCAAATAGAGCACACACAACAAAAATAAATTATGTAACTGAAAAAAAAGAATTAAAAAGGGATTTTTAATTAGTAGAAAATTGAATGAAAATCTTTGAGTTTTAAGTTAATGACCTAGAATATCATTTAAAAGAGAGAAACAATGGATAAAAGTCACCTTATAGAAATAAACTTAATTTATATGTAATCAAATTACAAAGGCTGCATTCTGGAAATTGCAATTAGATATACTTAAAATATTAATTATTTTATAAAAATTTACTAACTGCTGAAGAATTTCAAGGATATTCATATTCATTATTTTTTAAGTTAATGACATTTTAATGACTTTGCTGTGTCTGCTTTTTGTTGGAAAGCTTCTGATTATTTGGCTGCAGCATGGAGGGCCACGGTTATGGTTGATCTGATAGATGAGTATCAGTCATCTGTGACCTTGAGGTAATCTTGATTTGGATTAGGAAGGAGAATGTAGATCATATGTGATTGAAAAGCAAGAAATAATTTTTCTAGGCAATTGCTGAAGGCATAGATATTCTGCTGCATTTTTCAATTGGATCTGTCTTAAAATCAAACAATTACTTTAAACTGTCATCTACTAAGAGCTCCATTCCATCTGTAATTCCTTAAGTGCCTTGGTGAAGTCAGCTAGGTGTGGTAGAAATGGTAATTCAAGTGTGATGTCATGATTTTCACAGCCAGTGAACCTTTTGTTGTACTCCCCAATTAATATGTCTTTTTTTATTTTTTGAGAGAGAGCCTCAAGCTATTGCCCTGGGGAGAGTACTGTGGCATCACAGCTCACAGCAACCTCCAACTCCTGGGCTCAAGCCAGTCTCCTGCCTTTGCCTCCCAAGTAGCTGGGACTCCAGGCACCATCGTTGTCGTTTGGTGGGCCGGAGCTGGATTTGAACCCGCCAGCTCAGGTGTATATGGCTGGCGCCTTAGTTGCTTGAGCTGCTTAAACCACAGGCACTGAGCCTAATATGTCTTATAATAGTTGCCTATTCTTCAAATTATTTGCATATGTCATCCTGCTCATCAATGACCTTTGCTAACTAAACAAAATGTTCCTCCATAATTTCCTTTTGAAGACAACATATTCTGAAAAAATACTTGGATTATTATTTTTTTTTTACCACATATCATATACATATGGGTTTTGTTTTACCTTGCAAAGAAATATTCAAGTCATTTTGATTAGGCTTGATAACACACAAAAATTCTGCATTTCTATAGAAATCTTTCAATAGTTCACATTTCTGATTCTGTTCTTTATAAAACTTAACTATCAGGTAGCAACAAAAATATTTTCCTCACCACAACATGAGGAACTGTATTAAAGGCTTGCAGCCTTAGGAAGTTTGAGAACCACTGATATAAAGTGATTTAATAATATATATTTTCTCTTTAAAGTATTACATAAAGTCATTCTGTTAGATTGAAGGCTATTTCATGCTGTTGATCAGTTATGGTTCTTGAAATAGGTCGCTGTTTAGAATTTGGAATGTCATCAAGGTCTAAGCATCCTACAATTTGACAATGCATTCTATCACAGTTTCTATATCACTGAATGGCTTCTCTTATTCCCTAGTAGAAAAGCTATTTTATAAGTTGCTTCAAATACATTATCAGGAATGCATAACTCAGGAATGCATTAATGAAACTGTGGTAAACTATTTACCTGTAAGAAAGCTGGTGGCTTTACATCTTTTGTATTAACATGGATGAACTTAAAACACATTCTTGTTAGTAAAGTATCACCAGAATGAAAAAGTAAATATCCAATGTACTCAACACTAATATGAAGCCAGTAGATGAGATGATCTAATTCACACCCATATAGGAAAAAAACTCAGTTCAATTCAAGTTGAGGGGATGGTAAATGCGGAATGGAAAGAGGG
Source organism: Arctocebus calabarensis (assembly GCA_963573935.1). NCBI lineage: Eukaryota > Metazoa > Chordata > Mammalia > Primates > Lorisidae > Arctocebus > Arctocebus calabarensis. The sequence goes on from CAUYON010107996.1 coordinate 11,300, forward strand.
AGGGACCGGGGATTGGTGTGCTCTTATTAATGGGCACAATGCAGTGGTGTATTGCACACTGTGGGTGCAGGACACAATTACAGTGGGACTCTACCTAACAAATTCAAATATCATGACCTGGTTTGTGCACCTTCACATAAACCCAAATTAAAAAGGGAAAAAGATTAGGCACAAATAATATGTTCTAATGACTATAGGAATAATAATTGAGAGCAATATTTAATAGATAAATAGATTTAGAATATACTGAAAAACAAATGACAAATATTTCCTAGAATACATAAATAGATCCTACAAATGGGCAAAATGTCAAGGGAGACAGCATACTCCCAGGTGAAGGGCTCACCTACAACTTGAACTTTACCTAATGGATTCAAATAATGTAACCTAATCATTTGTTCACTCATATAAATCTGAAATAAAAAATAAAGGCTCAGCACCTGTGGCTCAATGGGCTAAGGCGCCAGCCACATACACCTGAGCTGGTGGGTTCAAATCCAGCCCAGGCCGCCAAACAACAATGGCGGCTGCAACCAAAAAATGGCCGGGCGTTGTGGCGGGAGCCTGTAGTCCCAGTTACTTGGGAGGAGGAGGCAGGAGACTCCCGTGAGCCCAGGAATTGGAAGTTGCTGTGAGCTGTGATGCTACAGCACTCTATCCAGGGTGACAGCTTGAGGTTCTGTCTCAAAAAAATAAAAAAATAAAAAAAAATTAGACAAGAAAGAACTAGAATGCTCAATGCAAAGAGGGCAAAAATAGGAATGAGTAATTTATGACTTACAAATTTAACAAGTACTTGAAGGTCTGTCCAAACTCACCAGTTAGACAGGGCTATAAAAACTAAATTATAACAGAGAGGTATTAATTTATAATCATCAGCTCAGGAAAAAAATATGCAATAACACATTCTATTGAAAGAAATTTTGGAAACAAGCCACTCTCATACATGGCTGTTGGAAATGCAAATTATTATACTGTGTATCTATTAAAATAATACATACACATATATTTTTCTTCAGTGATTCTACTCCAATGGCAATCTTTTCTGCAAAAATAAAATAAATTATTCATTATATGAGTGAATATACTATAGAACTAGGCATGGTCAAAAAATAGAGAAAATGTAATGTTCATTAACAGAATGGTTGAGTATTTTGTAGTATATCCTTGTAATGAATAACCTTTCTGCTACTAAAAAAGAATTTCTCTTTCAGAGTTGTTACAGTGACTTACTATGTGGCATTATTGGGTAAAAGTGTTAAGATGTAATAATGTTCTACATAGTAATATGTTCTCTTTTTTTTTAACTAAAAAGAACAAAATTCCCATGTTTCTAATTGTATGTTAATATGAACTAAAATCACAGTAAAATGTAAGGAAGGACATGCATTAGATTGTGGACTAGGTTTTGGGTGCTGGTTTTTGTGAGGAAGAGAATGTGGCACAAAGCAAAGGGAGAAGGAAAGAAAAGAAGTAAAAAATAAATAAATATAACTAGACCATGAGAAGATGAAGTAACTAAAGGCTGTGAGATGTCAAAATACAGTTACAGGAGGCCAAACATGAAAAAATGGAAGTGTGAATACAGTATAAACAAGAATGAAACAGTAGTGATTCGGAGTTTCTGCAGCAGCTAGATTTTTTCACATCATATTATTCACAGATTCTTTGAGGGAATTATAAAATGAATAAGTAATAATTCTTTTACCATTTTTTTTATCAGTTGAGGAGGAAGAAAGCAAGAGAGTAAAGACCGAAATTCTATTTGATGCTATTAGGAACAAAATAGAGGTGAGAGCAAATCTCAGTATGAAAAGCCAAAGGAAGCTAACTGCAAAAATAAGAGTGTGAATGTGAGGAAGTGTGTGTGCACACACACCATAATATATACATACACACTATATGTACATATAGTACATATAATATATACATAAGTAATGGAGAGGTTAACAAAATTGCCCAAGCTCTGCAAATCAGCAAATGAAGAAGTCAGGCCCATATTCATCTTTTGTAGATCTGCAACACTGGGTTGAATTCAATCAAGCATTCATTCTAAACTAGACATTATTTTCTTTATGTAGTTATAATTGCTTATCTCTGTTGATTTCAGTCATGTAAGTATACTGACTTCTGTCTTCAGGAAATCTCTCTATGGAAGGATGACTGCTACCCAAGGCATTTTATAAAGCACAGAAGAGCACCTCTAAAGCAGGTGGGGCAAGGACTTTCTGATGAAATGGACTTCCTGAAATTAGCATTAACTTGGGGATGCCTAGGTTTAAGAGTCTTCAGTAACTCACTGGGTTCCACGGGTATGGATTAACTTATTGGACCAACTCCTGCATTTGGCAGCTATTTTCTATACGATGAAAGCTAAAAGTCATCAAAATGGAAAGTAATATAATTTGGAACTTTAAATTCATGGCTTTCCTTGCTTCATTTCTATATGTAACTTATCTAGTCATATTTGCACAGTAGTATTAATTAGTGCTCTGGCAAATTATAGTAAGATTCCTGTGAAGTTATATTTTACATCTATGTGAATACCCAAAACAATTCAGTATGATTCATATCCTAACAATGAATGCCAAAGTAAGTAACAGTAATCATGTCACTTATTATAGTGTGTTGCCAAACAATTATTATGTGTAGTTGATGAAAATTTGAATAAATGCCATTATACTAGGCTCTATTCATCTACAACAGTAGTGATAATTAATATCCTTGTTATTCATATGAAGTAATGGTTTGGGTACTATGTGTGTTCCTCGAAATGACTGGAGGAATAAATGTTCATTTCAATTCCATTTATATCCTACTCTGAAGTATTAAAATGTAATTTGCATGAAATACATGCATCATTCTTAATGTCACTGTAATATAAGAAAGTGGCTTTCTCATCTACTGGATGATTGAGAAAAATAATTTTTTGAAAATGAAAACTAAATATGCATAGATGAAAACAAATGCTAATTTTTATAGCTTGTTTCTTAAAGAAAGGATTTAGCATTTGTTTAATAAAAAGGTAAATGCAATTTGTGGTCATTTAGAGTGAGTAGCTAAATAATTCTCAGGAAAACACTCTGATAAAACAGGTCTATATACTTTCTGAAATAAAAATATTATAGAATTAATTAAACCAAGTTATCCAGAGTCCTGGAAATTGTTGTTTGAGAGAATCAAACAAAAAATTCATTTAGTCATTTAACATATTAATAACCAGAACATGTCATTTAAGGTAGATCCTGACTTTTAGAATGTTAAGCCCCACAACGTGCATGTTTTTTGATAGTCTGGCAGGAAGAAGAAATATATATCTATAAACAAATGTAATATATGCTCTACAATCCAATGATACGTTTAACTTTATCTGGTCTTATCACCCAAAGGATGCCACAGAAATGAAGGTTTCAAGGATGGACAGAATACACAGTTTTGCTGCCCATAGTGTCTGAGAAATCTTAATATTGCATAATTTGTGCCATTTTAACTCCTTCGATGTCAGGAGGGCACCAACTAGTCATCGTTTTAGAAACAACTCAACCACCTTTCATTACCCTCCCTATACTAGAGTCCTTACAAGTTTATAAGTATAACAGGAAACAACATGCCACAGTATAAAACAGGATTAACAGCACAGGAAGTATGGAAAATGCTAATACATCTTTTCCTCCACAATTGAAATTAAAAATGGGCTCACTAGAACTTTAGCTTTCTGGGGAGCAAGGAATTGAAATAGTTGTCCTGAGAAATATTCCTTTCCTCATCTTTAGAGGTGGGAAGAAAGAAAATAGATAACTGAACCAATATCTTTGTAAAGATGCTGGCAACTCACCTTCAGGTATATAGATAATTGCTAGAAGAATTCTGATACAGGAGATGCTTTCTGCAAGATGATCATGTTTCAGGATTGCCTATAATAAACAAATATATGATCTATAGATTTATAAAGCATGGGTCTCTGAAGGATGCTCTGTAACTTATTTGAATCTCTAGGGTATGAAACGAAGATTTTCATAACTGAAATTTATCCTAACTGCTGTGTGAGTTAAACTGCAAACCTTTTTAGGAACACAGTCTACACTCAATCAGAGAGTACATGACCCTCACCAAAAAGAGCCACATAGGGTGTGCCACACATCCTGCTGTTTTTTCTGCCCCTCTTAATTGTCTGTATCCTTAGTGGAAGTCAAGTGTGATACTGTGGAAGATAGGGTATTTGTGTAGATTTTGACCTATATGTTACCCCCATTTGTCTCTAAATCTCTTTCTTCAAGTGTCAAGGATCCAGTAGAGCACAAGAATGGCATGAACATGTTTTTGAAACTGCCTTTATATGTGTATGCCGCATACGTAGTATAACCAGCTAGTCTCCTAGGCCAGGAGTACGAATTCAAATTCTCTTAATTTTTTTATCATTTTCAATGAACAATGTCATTGACTCTTGGTAGTTATTTACAAATTACTTAAAGATTCTTTTCTCTCTTTCAGAGGAAATTTTACGTTGGCTACTGACAGGCCAAAGAAAAGTCAAGTGCCGAGGAGTTAACCTAACAGAGTCTATTTTCAATCCTTTAATTTTAAAATTTATTTTATCTGTTACATTTTTGGTACCCTATTTAAAAACTGAGTTATGGTCCTCACTTTTACTTCATATAACTCCCCACTCAAAAATTCACCGATCAGTTTAGATTCCATTGAAAATATAACTTTTCCCTTTATGGTGTGGCTCTTCAGTGGTGGGATTGTATAAAAACATATCGAATCAATGCATAAAGTTATACTTTTTGACACTTCTCTATCAGTGGTTCTCAACTCAAGCTTATAAGAATTTTTACAGGAGGTTCTCAACATACAATACCAACCCCAACTCATATTTCACATCTAAAAGAGATTTTGTAATATAAAGCAAAAACATTCCACGAGTGATTAGGATAAAATTACTGCTCTACATATATGCACCTACAAAAACACTGATCAAGAATAATGGGTCTGTGATGACTCATCTTCATTTTATAGTATTTGTAATATGGTCAGCTAGGGCTGGGATTCCATTTCATGGCTAAGAAATCTACTGAGAAAAGCTGTGATTTGTAATCCCCATCTCATTATCTCTTCAGTTTAATCAGTTGAGCTGATTGACTCTTAAGAAGAGAATGGGAGCTGTTAGAATATAATAAAATGGGAGAATGTGTAAATCCATTTATAGCCATGTTTTATTTCATAGTCAGAGATCCTGAATTCAGTAGATTTATTAGTAGGATGAAAAATGTGTCTTGCACTGTATCTACAATGAAACATGACTCTTAATATTAAAAAAATGTAATTCAAACCTCAATTTATTCTTTAACAATATATTTGGTACACCATTATCTTTGGGGGAAGTCTTTAGTTATTCAGTATGAAAGCTCATTTTCTTAGCCAAAGGTTAAAGTAATAGTATTTATTTGAAATGTAAATGAAGATTTCCACCAAGGAATGTATGCTTCATTTTGCATTTGTCTCTAATCAAAATGCCCTATGAATAATGTAGTTTGGCCCCAATGTCCTCATTAAGCAAGTTTCCTATTATTGCATTTTCTGATTATAATCTTCTCGTTAACTTCTTTTACTCTTCCTCCTGATGATCATTCATATTCTCAGGTCTCCATATTAATCTGAACACACACACGTTCACATATACAGCCTCGAGCAGATGATAATCAAATTATATTGATGACCAGATGTCCTTTAAATAAAGGATTGTTATCCATTGTATAGTCCAAGAAATGCCATGGAGTTGAATTGCCAGACTGGGCTAACAGAGAAAATGAGTTTCAAACTAGTCTCAATTTATACGTATCTATCCATGAGGTGAGGCAATTTCACAATTATACTTGACTGACAGCAATGGCCAAGAAAGAAATAGGATGACAATAGAAATGAGGCTATCTAGAATAGTGGTTTTGTTCTTATTATCGTTGCTTTATTTTTATTTGCTTTTAAAGAACCACAGAATTACACAACATTATAACTTACAAAGAATTTTGAGAGACCCATGCATTAGTCACATGAGACCTTGAAAGAAGTGTTTTTCTCATAACCAGGATACTGATTTCAACTACATAAAATTTTAAACAGAGAACATATCTCCCATTTAAATTTTATCAGCTTGAAACCTTGACAAGATTGAAGAAGAGAAAGAGATTGCAGGTTTGAGTAGTACTGATAATAACATGTCAAAACCAAACCAGAAAGAGAGTTCTCATTTCTGAATACATGCCTTCCCATTTGAAGTCCCTAGAATCCATATTTGAGCCTTATTTGAGGTTCTAGGGGAAAAAATTGGTCATGGAACATTTTCCTACATACTTTAATGTTTTTTCATTTAAAATAAACATGCTTATCATGGCCTGTAGTCATAAAGTAAAAAAAAAAAAAAAAAAAAAGAGTCACATACATTTACCATAAGATATGTTAAAAGCATAAAAGCAATATAAACATATACATAAACTGTAAATTGTTATATCTGGGGAGAGGATTGAAAAATAGAAGGAAATTTTTCATTATTTAGTGTAAACATATGTATATTATTTAAATATCTCATAATGGCCTTCTATTTGTAAATACAAAAGTGATGCATGATTTTCTTTCAATTTTGATATTCATAAAAGTTCTTATAGCAGGCACTTTTCCCAAAGAAAACAGATTTCCAAAATTGTTAAAATATATAATTTCTTCAAAAATCACATTGTCATTGGTATACTCCTTTTGAAATGTTTCAAAATTATTTATTTTGTGTTTTATTAACACTGCCTAGAATTAGATACTGTCTATTGTAAGCACAATACGAATATTGAATTAATAAGGAGATTATACGTGTCTATGTGAACTTTCATTTTTGTAAGGAAAATGGCATACACTTGGGGCAAGTTTTCAAAATGATAAAGTGGAGATTGTTTTTACATAGAACTTGTTTGGTTTAATATACTTTAAAAATCACCTGCAACCTTAAACAGGATTGAGTTTAGACAATAAAAATATCTTTTCATGATTGGAGTGTGGAGAGACCTAGGAGTTTGTATTTCTAAGGTAGATGCTACTGGAAAACATCAAGGCATATCAGTTTAAAAAATCTTACTATTACTATTTGACTATTATTTTTATGAAAAATATTAGAGAATATTAATTATATCATGTCAAAAACACATGATAAACACCTGCCTTATTTAAATATCAGGCTCAAGGATAAAAGAAAAATAATATTTCTTCAGTAATAAAAATATTTGCCACTTGCTGAACTCATGTGCTAGAACTTATGAGCTAAGCTCTTTTCAGTGAATTGTTTATTTAGTCCTTATAACGATGCCCTAAAATAAGGTACTGTGTTTACAGATGAGAGAGGAAATTTGGAGTAGGTGAGGATGAGTAGGTTATTTGCTTAAAGTGGAAGAGCTGTGATCTGAAATTTGATCTTTCTGACCTAAAAACCTATTTTTATCTTGCATGTGGCACAAGTTACTTTCATGGGTCCCTTTACTTTGAATGTGATAAATTGCATTTTGGGAATATTTGTCCAAGTTCTTTACCAATAGAACACTGCATCTATAACCTAAGACAAGGACAAATCAGAAAAACTGCAAAATAGACTATTTTAGTGTTGCCAGACATTGAATACAGAATACTGGGCAGGCTAAAAGGTAAAGGAGGCATAGGGATTAATTTCAGAAACAACGGATTTTTTTATGAGTCTTGACTACACTCCAAGAAGTGTGTAATAACTAGAAAAAGGCAAACAGATGATATTAAGCAACAGAATAAGTAACTGGAAATTGATGAACATTGTGATGAGCTTAAATAAGAGAGTAAAATTAATTTATCAAGGAGCATTTTATGTTATCAGGAATTTATAAACAGGATGGATGGAAAGGATAAAGATGATTTAAAGAGAGAAGACTTTCTAGTAACATTTGCAGTATAGCAAAGAGTTTCCAAATCCTATGAAAAATGATTTTAAAAATCTGAAATGATTTATGAGATGGAAAAGAAAAAATAAATTTTGTTTAAATTAGACTGACAATGTGTTTATCAGTCCATTGAGAAAAATTTACTTTCAGTCTATTTAATAGGTCAATCCAAATATGGGGAAAATAAAGACATATTCAATGGTATAGGGATATGGAAAGACAGCATTTAAGGTGAAGTATGTTAAGGATATTCTCTGGCTAATAAATAGATGACATTCATGAAGAAAGGCACTGCATCTGGGAAGCAGTGGAACCAAATTAAAAGCCCAAGAGTGATATTTCTGAGTAATAGTTATGTAGGAGGTTTGGAGATCAAATAGTCAAGACTGGAACAAGATGAAGAAAGTTTCCAGAATAGTGATATTTGAGAAAGAAAGATGCCACAGAATACCACATATAATGAAGGTAATGGGAAAACTTCAGGGTAAAATAAGCACACATAATAGATTAAATTTACCAGAGAAATTTTATATTCTGAGAATAAAAATTGCTTTACTAAAAGTTATGACTCAAATATGAAATGTATCCTGACTATTACTGGGGAATATTTTCACTTTTAAAATCACTTATTTCAAGGTAATCCTCGGCTTCCCCTTACCACTATATAATTTTCATTCATTACTTCTGGAAGAAAATGGATACAATTGACAGTAGGATTCATTGCACTAGATTGTAGGATTCATTGCACTCAATTGTGTCTCAGATTAGACCTTTATATTTGAAAATTATTTTGAAAGACAATCTTTTGCAAGTCAGAAGAGAGCTTTCATAATTTAAAATCTTTAGGGAGGGAGAGGCAATTTGGGAAAGACAGCGTGAAAAGCTCTAAGACCCTCCCCCTAGTAAAATAACCCTAACTGTTTAGAATTATTTAAAAAAACTATCCATTTACTATTTCTTGAAATGGTCCTAACCTAAAGGCATACAAAAAATACAGAAGCGATTACTCAAGAAAATCTACTAAATTTTCATAAGCTCAGTGAACATCTGGCTTTTGACCCATAATTCACTCCCTACCTTTCTTCCCAAATCAGTGAGACAGACGCTGTACTTCCAAAAAGGCGCAGCCAAGAAAACAGGTGTCCCTCCCCCAAATCAACAGTTTGGGGCTACAGAATTTTTCCAGGAAGGGACAAGCTGCCACCACTTCAATCTCCATCTCTATCCTTCTGAAACTCTGAGTCAGAGAGACTGTAAAAAGGCAGAAGTCCCACTCACAGGGTAGATGTCCTACTAAGAATACTAGCCCATGACCTCCAGCTTCAGTTCATACACAAGACAGAAGTAGCATCCTGTATTGACCAGAGGCTATTTCTCCTGACCAGAATCCCACCTATAAAACAGAACTCAGATTCAAAGAAAAGTTGACCATTGTCCACACCTCCATCTCTGGCCAAGAAGAGATGAAATGATGTCATTAACCATCAGGAAAGTGCGAAATACAATGAAATGTTATTTCCCATTCCGTTGATTTGATATAATAAAAAAAAAAGGTAATAAGCATTTGTGAAATGTAAGAAAATAGACGCCTCATAAGTTCCTAATGAGAATGAAAAAGTGAGCAGCTTCTGTAGAAAACAGTTTAGTAGTTCAGCAAATGTTAACCCTGAAATAATTATAAGACCCTGAAATTTGTTTCTAGATATATATGCAAAAAAATAAAATCAATTATCCATGTAAAAAACTTGCACATGAAAGTTCATTGTTAATAATGTCCATGAATTCAAAATGACCAAAATGTCCATGATCCTCTGAATAGATATGGTATATGCATACACTGTAATATTATTTTGCAATAAAATGAATGGACTATTGATGCATGTTACAAAATAGATGATCCTTGAAAACATTATGCTGAATGAAAGAAGCCAATCAGAAAACATCAATATTGTATGATTTAATCAATATGACATTTCCATAACTGGCAAATCTATACCTTTTCCCTTTATGGTGTGTCTCTTCAGTGGTAGGATTGTATAAAAACATAGAATCAATGCTTAGGGTTATACTTTTTGACACTTCTCTGTCAGTTGTTCTCAACTCAAGCATATAAGAATTTTTATAGGAGATTCTCATGGAGAAGGGTTATACTTTTTGACCATTCTAAAATAATTATCTCAGCCCAGATAATTTAAATAAATGGACAGTTTAAAGTACATTTACATGCATTTCCTTTAAAATTTCCCATCTGCTGAAAAGTCAAAACACATACCATATCATATAATTCTCAGAGCTTTTGTTATCTTACATGTATTTACATTTACATGCATTTCCTTTAAAATTTCCCACCTGCAGAAAAGACAAAACACATATCATATCACATAATTCTCAGAGCTTATATTTGTTATCTTACATGTATGAAACTATATTTATCAATATACATGCATCTGTGCATTATATATATTCTTCACTCAAGGAAGCAAGAATTAAACAGGTTTCTAGTTGGTTTATATTTTGGAATTTTCTCTATATTAACATGATTAATAACATGATTAAATAAAACCTACTCAACAGGTAAGTGCTAGGTATTAGGGAAGAAAATACAATGTAGCTCTATCACATAGATAGAACTTGAACACAACTGACTTTTTATTATTATTAAGAAATATTTTTGATTTGCATTTTTCTGATAATTAGGGACAATTACCATTTTTTCATGTGTTTGTTGGTCATTCATCTGTCTTTGTCAGAGAAGATTCTGTTCGTGTTTCTTGCCCATGCATAAATGGGATTGTTATTGTTTGTTCTTTTCTTAGTTTGAGTTCCTTTTAAATTCTAGTTATGAGCCCTTTGTTAGATTTGTAGGAAGCAAACATCTCCCATTCTGAAGGTCATCTGTTTGCTTTAGTCGATCCATTAGCTGTGCAGAAGCTTTCTAGTTTGATCATGCCCCATGCATTTATTTTTGGTGTTGCTGCAATTGGCAATGGGGTTTATTTCATAAAATCATTACCCAGGCCAATTCAAATCAAAACCACACTGACATATCACCTACTCCCAGTGAGAATAGCCCACATCACAAAGGTCCAAACCTGCAGATGCTGGTGTGGATGTAGAGAGAAGGGGACAAAATTTTATAATGCTGGTGAAATTTTATAATTTTACAAGCTAATACAATATCTACGGAAAGAAGTATGGAGAATCCTCAAAGAGCTAACAGTGAACCTTCCATTTGATCCCGCAATCCTATTACTAGGTAACTACCCAGAAGAAAAATAATCATTTTAACATAAGGATATTTGAACTAGAATGTTCATCACAGCCCACTTCACAGTCTCCAAGATATGGAATCAACCCAAGTGCCCATCAACCCATGACTGGATTAATAAACTATGGTATATGTATATCAGGGAATACTATTCTGACATAAAAAGGTGGAAACTTTACATCTTTTATATTTACCTGGATAGAGTTGAAGAATATTCTTATTAAAATATCACAAAAATGGAAAGCAAGTATTTGATGTATGCAATATTAATATGAAACCAATAGATAACTCTACTAAACATGAAATAAAAACATAATAAAATTCAAGTGGGGAAGGTGGAAGGAGGAAAAAAAAGAGTTGGACAGGGAAGAGGATTGGTTAGCTCTCAGCTAATAGGTGTGATGTTAAGTATGAGTGTGATGTTAAGTGTGAGTATACAGCATATCCCTTGGAAGAAGGGTTCAACTCCAACATGAACTTTACTCAACAAATGCAAATAATGTAACCTAATATTTATTAATCTGAAGTAAAAATATACATATATTGAGCACCTGTGGCTTAAACAAGTAGGGCACAGGCCCCATATACCCGAGGTGGCGGGTTCAATCCCAGCCCTGGCCAAAAATTGCAAAAAAAAAAAAAAAAAAAAAAAAAATATATATATATATATATATATATATATATATGTATGTATATGTATATGTATATATATATATATATGTCATTTCTTTTAAAATAAAATTAATTTTATTATTAAACTGTCACTTCTAGGGGTTTATACAGTAGGCATCCTCCTATATATTTCTCCCTATTACTGACAGCAATATTTTTTCCAACCCTAGATCTCTTTCTTTTTTACTCTAACCTGTCTTATTCTCTCTTAATGTTATTTCTTGAAGCAATTATTTCCTTGTGAAATTTTCTTAAAAGGATTAGTTAAATAATTAATTACACAATCCACAAAAGAAAACTATTTTATATATTTTGGAATTCCCAGTTAAACATTTTAGGTAAGTTAAAATACATCCAATGATGCTTTGAAAATATATTGATGCCTACCTGAAGAATTTCTTTTCTTATTACAAACCTCTAACAACTATCTTTACTGTGAAAGTCTAATCAAATGTTTGCAGTTTGCCCCAAGCCAAGACTCAGACACTTGCTAAGTGCAGCAAAGGAGCCTTAAGTTTAAATGTGGCAAACAGTAGAGTGGTTGATTTGTTCTTCTTTTAGCAAGTTCATTTTTAGCATAAGTAATCTAGGAAAGTTTCTGCTAAGTTTGTATTCTTAAGGGATAAGTGTTTCCTGGTTGCTTAAACACTTTCAATTCCCATTCCTAAATGGTGTGCACTGTTTGAGGGTGGAAATATCTAAAGGCTGAAGCGGAAAAATGGAACAGGGCAGATCTTGCGTGAAGTTATGCATGAAGTTGGAAGTTAGAGAAATGACTGTGCTCTGTATTAAAGGCCAGCAAGGAAAAGTTGAAACCTGGGTGTGAAAAGTGTGGCATCTCACTCTACCTTTCATCCCAGTTCTCATAAGAGCAGATTCAGATATCATTATTGAAGGCCAAGGCAAACTATTTCACAGAGGTAAAGCACCCCCATCTTCTTGCAAGCAAAAATACTAACATCGCTCATATTGACTAAGCTGAGTTAGAAAATGAATCAAGTTAATTATAAATGCTCAGTCACCGGTTCAAGTAATTTTCAAGGAACTTAAGAAATCAGCAGAATATTGAAGGAGAAATAAGAATAACTGTGCTCAAGGCCTGAGGACACACAGGCCACATACCCAACAAAGCTTATACTCCTTTAATCTTTTCATGAACACTTTTCTCTTTTAAGGTTTCAGATTTTTACCTGTTTCTTCCTTGTTTAAAGTGATAACTAGTTACTCAATTTATTTTTTCTTGATTTCTCTTTCCTCAAGTCTGATTTTTTTTTCTGGCAATAAATTCTATCATTAAGTATAATTAGTCCAGAATTATTTTTAAGATTATGTTTATTTTAACTCCCTAATGTTTTTAACTGCTTCTGTTTAAAGGGGGTTATTGCTAAATGCTATGAAAGGAAAGGAAGAAAGACAAAAATAACAAAAGTCAGAAAGGATCCATATATAGTAGAAACATAAGTGGGAAAAAAAAGATTTTTACATTAAGGTTTTTTTTTCTTAGTTCTTGGTTAATGAGCTACTATAAAGATTACATGTAAAAAAATGAGTATCTGATACAAGTTATCACATAAAATAAGAAAAGGAGAGAGGAAAATATTACAAAGCATATTAATGAAAGTACTATCTTCTCACAAAACAGTTCTCCAATATTACCTTAATTCTCAGATTCTAAATAGAAATTGGCTAGCAAAAATTAAATTTATTTCATCTAAGTGTGAAAATATAAAAATAAAAAAGAATTAAAAGTTCAGATGAGGATGTATAGTAATATATTTATTAATTAATCAGACGATTGGGAAAGTTTTATAATGGTACAAAGTACATCACTACTAAGTTCAGCTTTTATGGTGCCAAGAGATTGTTATTCCAGCTACACTAAAGATAATAATAAAAGTTTCAACCAACAGCAAAATATTTGACCATCAGTCATTGGACTTAAAGACTTACCCTGGAAATGACAATAATTTCATTGATAAAGTTATGGTTTTCTAGTCCTAAATTGCCGGAAAGTAACTTCTTTGAACCTACTGCTTAGAAACATATCCTACAATATAAACGGCAGAATCCTGAAGTACAATCCTGAATGAGAATAAGAACAGAGAACTGACATTACTCATGTTCAGAAGTTCCTAAAAGCTACAGCAATCAAGACAGTGGGGTCCCGACCAAAGGATAGACAAATAGGTAATAGGATAAAATGGAAAGCCCAGAAATAGACCAACACAAATATCATCAACTCATCTTTGATAAAAGAGCAGAGGGCAATACAATGAAGCAAAGATAGTCTTTTCAACAAATGGTATTGGAACAAGAAGACATCCCCATGCAAAACAATGAATCTGAATACAGGTCTTACCTTCACAAAAGTTAACTCAAAGTGGATCACTGGATAAATTAAATGCAAAATGATAAAGACTCCTAGAGGGTAACACAGCAAATAATCTAAATGACTTTAGGATTGGTGTAGACTTTTACAAACACAAATAAAGGCATGATTTATGAAGGAAAGAAATGATAAACTGGACTTCATTAAAATTTAAAACTTCTAATTATCCAATGTACTCAATAGTAACATGAAACCAGTAGAAGATTTGATGCACTGCCCACATAGGAGAAAAACTCAATTCAATTCAAATTGGAGGGACGGGTAATGAGGGATGAAGAGGGGGAGGGGTTTGGGGTGCTGTCACGAATGGGCAAGGGTGAGGGTGTTTGGCACATCTTTTGTGTGGGGGTCATACATAAAACAGACTCTACCTAACAAAATAAAATATTTTGACCTGGTTGTTTGTACCCTCACATTAATCTAAAATTAACTTTTTGAAAAAAAGAAAACTTAAAACTTCTGCTTTATGAGAGATACTTTTAAGACAATGAAAAGACAAGCAATGGACTCTAAGGAAATATTTACAAAACACATACAAATTAAAACTGTTATCCAAATTATACAAAGAACTCTTAAAACTAAACAGGAAGAAAAGAACAACTTAATTAAAAACTGGGTGAAAGGTCTGAATTGAAATCTCATTAAAGAAGATGTACAAATCACAAATATGCACATAAAAGAGTGATCAACTTGACATGTGATACTAAAGTTTCAGGTTCTTTGTGTCAGGGATTCGAAGAATGAATCCCTGGACCACAGGATCAGTGGTAAGATAGGGTTTATTCACAGAAACAAAACTTACAACTTAGGAAAAAACCAAAGCTCTTGGCAAGAGAGAACCCAAGAGGCTCTGTCTTCCAGGTCTGTCTTTGGGCTCTCTGCTCAGGGATTTATATAGTCACAAGGTGTTGTTTTGCCTGAACTCAATGTTGACTTTTAGGGTATGGGGCTTATCAGTTACAGCCAGCTGTGGAAAGAATGCTCAGGCCTTAGAAACTTACCTGAAATTGACCAGCTAGAAGTGCATCAGAGGAGATAGCAAGGCACCAGTGTCTCACTGGCAAGTGTCTCCCAGGCAGGGTGTCTGGCCCTTCCAGCAGGCTGGTTCCTCCTGCTGAGTATCAACACCATCGGGCCTAAAGCAGCAGGTGGTGGGGCCACCTTGTCCTGCATCAATGTGATTAGAGAATTGCAAATTAAGCAACACACTAATACCGTTTCACACCTACTAGAGTGGTGAGAATTCAAAACAGTGGCAACACCAAATTTGGCAACAACCATTGAGCAAGAAAAACTCTCATTCTTTGTTGCCAAAATGGCAAAATAGTACAGGCTCTTTAGAAGTTGAAAGTTTCTTACAAAACTAAACATACTCTTACTGTATGATCCAGTAATTGTTCCCCTTGGTACCCAAATGTGTTGAAAATTTATGACTATGCAACAATCTGCATGTGATGTTTATAGTAGCTTTACTCAGAATTGCCAAAACATGAATCAACCAATTATGTCTTTCAGGAGCTGAATGTATAAATAAACTGGGGTGTGTACTTATGAACTATTATTTCATATTACATAGAAATGAACTATCAAGTTATAAAAAAGCATGCAATAACTTTAAATATAGTATACTACTAAATAAAAGATCCCAAAGTGAAAAGGCCACCCACTATACTATTATAACCATATGACATTCAGGAAAAAGCAAACCTATGGACATAGGAAAAAGATCAGTTGTCAGAGTTAAGGAGGAACAGCCATGAATAGGGGGAGCACAGGTAATTCTTAGGGCAGTGAAACTATTCTGTGTAATATCCTAATGGCAAATGGAAGTCATCGTATATTTGTCAACTCTCATAAGAAGTACAACAGCAAGAGTCAACCCTAACATAAGCTATCAACTTTAGATAATAACAATGTGTCAATGTGGGCTCATCAATTTCAACAAAATACCACATGGTGCAAATATCCATAGTGGGAGAGTCTATGTTTGTGGAAACAGAGGGTAGATGATAACTCTCTGTACTTTCTGTGGAATTTTGCTCCCAGCCTAAAACTTCTCTAAAAAATATTCCATTAAATAACAGAAGTGGTTGACTAGTATTGTGATTAGTCAGACTTCTTCAGACAAATAAGGACTACAGGAAATTTATAGATGGGAGATTTATTGTGACACATGGCTAATACCCATTAGCACTAATGAAGACAATCTTCTTTACTTATTCAAATGCTAAAAGTCAAACAAACAAGCTACAAACTTCCATATGTGATTTCTAAATTAATATTAAAAAATGGAGAGATAGAAGATATTGGCCTGGGGAAAAACTTTATGAGGAAGACTGCCATGGCAGTAGCAACAACTGCAGCAGTAAAGAAATGGGACTTAATTAAACCGAAAATCTTCTGTACATGGAGACAACAACCAAAGCAAATAGACAACATCCCCAATGGGAAAGGATATTTGTGCATTTTGAATCTGACAAAAGTTTAATAACCAGGATCTATACAGAACTTCAATTAATCTACAAGAAAAAAATCAACAATCCCATACATTAATGAGGAAGAGAGATGAATAGAATCCTTTCTAAAGACGTCAGACGAATGACCAGTAAACACTTGAAAAAATGCTCATCATCCTGATACCGGAATTTCGGGTTCTTGGTCTCGGTGATTTGAAGAATAAATCCGTGGACCACAGATCAGTGGTAAGACAGAATTTATTTACAGAAAAGAATACAAAAAAACCACTAAAGCTCCTGGTAGAGAGAGAGAACTCAAGAGGGGAGAGAAAAGATCTCTCCGTTTCTCTCCCAGTCTTTCCGCGTCTCTGCCTCTAGGCTTTTAGTCTCGGGGTATATATAGGCCCATGGGTTCCTTGGCCAGGAAATGAGCGAACACAGTCCCTTCCTAGGGGCAAGGTGAACGACTGTATCAATGAATGAATACAGTTCCTTCAGCCAGGGCAAGGTGAATGAATGTATCAATGAATGAACACAGTCCATTCATGGATTTGAGGCCTAGCAAATTCACATGAAATTGACCTAGGCATTGGAAATGGGGATTCCGTTTTTTAGGGTAAAGTGAAGGAGACACCAAGGTGTGGGGGTCTCCTCGGCAGTTGTCCGGCCTTTTTGGCTATTGGAGCCTCCAGTGGGGGGTTGGAGGTCCCCCTCCTTGCCTATCATACAGCCTGCTGGTTCCTCAGCCGTGCAGCCACCGCACAGACACCGCCAAGGTGGAGGAGGCAGGTCTGCCAGCTCCGCTGAGCTGGATGGGACGCCAAATGTCCTGCATCAATCCCTAAGTATTAGACAAACGCAAATTAAAACCAACCTGAGATACCATCTAACTCCAGGGAGAATGGCCTATATCACAAAATCTCAAAATTGCAGATGCTAGCGTGGATGTGGGGAAAAGGGAACACTTTTACACTGCTGGTGGGACTGCAAACTAATACGATCTTTTTGGAAGGAAGTATGGAGAAAGTTAAAAGAACTCAACCTAGACCTCCCATTTGATCCCGCAATCCTGGGCATCTATCCAGAAGGAAAAAAAAAAAAATTTATTATAAAGACACTTGTACTAGGCTGTTTATTGCAGCCCAATTTACAATTGCTAAAATGTGGAAACAGCCTAAATGTCCTTCAACCCAGGAGTGGATTGGTAAGCTATGGTATATGTACACCATGAAATATTACTCAGCCAACAAAGACAATGGAGACTTTGCAGCAGTTGTACTAACTTGGATGGAGGTGAAACACATTATTCTTAGTGAAACATCACAGGAATGGAGAAGCATGAATCCTATGTATTCAACTTTGATTTGAGGACAATTAATGACAATGACACAGTGGGACATGGAGGAAGGAGAGAGCAGACAGAGAGAGAAGGAGCAAGGGGGTGAGGGAAAGAAAACAAAAAAAAAAAAAAAGGAAAGAAAATAGTGACTAATTCTCACATAACTTGGATTCAATTTTCCCCTAAAGTACACTACTTAAACATTAATTTTTAATTCAACTTGTCAATATGTTGTTTAGGACATTGCATCCTCATTTAAAAGTGAAATATGTTTGTAATTTCCCTTTATAACAATATATTTTCTCCAATCTCAGTATTAGATGAATCCAGATCAAGTAGAATGATTTTGAAATAGTTCTATTTCTATTGTCTGTAAGCTTTGGCATGATCTGTTTTTTGAGACTCTCTTTTAATTTTATTAATTTTTATTATTTATATAATATTAGTTGTTTATTTTGGGAGACTTTGGGAAAAAAATAAGAAGTTAACTGATGACTTAATAATGAGCCTCAGAGTCAAAGCATTCTATAATAGTCTTTCTCTTATTTGACAATTGCTTAACATTTTGATGCAATATTCTTTGATGCTATTTTCTTTTCTAAATGTATTTATCTTCATTAATTCTTTATAAGGTTTTTGTTTCTAGTCCTTATCTTAAACATTGTTATTGTTATTGTATGTTAAGCCTTTTTAATTCTGTGAAGGCAAAAAGTAGAAACCTAATAAACACATGTATATGTAAAAATTAAAAAAAATGGAGAAATATAATTATGCAGTATTAAATGATAGTGCATACCATATACTATGTTATATATACTCTCCCTACTGATGAGTACACAGAAATTTTAAGAATAAAAAAAGAAAGAAAGAAACACTAGACAAATTAAGAAAAACATGGTGGTGTATTTTGAATTATGGGCCTAGCATGCTCCCACTGCACAACTCTGCTATCTGCTTTTACTTTGAATTATGCTAGTGCAACTTTAAGAGAAACAAATTATTAGAAAAAAACTGGTATAATATTTAATAACCATTGTGAGTTTGTACCTAATAATATAGCTTAAAATATATAAAGCAAAACTAATATAATCACAGGTAGACATTTTCAACTCTATAGTCATAGTAGGTTATCTTACAATTCATGAGTATTTTATAGATACAGCAAATTACAAATTATAGAAAAATTATATTGGACACAATAAGATTAATTTGAGAAGGAAGAACTATATGCAAATGTTGATGTTGCTCATGTTAAAATTTTACCCTAAACAGAGGATGGGCTTTAGTGTGTCAACACTTTCTATAATTCAGCTATTCCAATGAAAATATTTATACTGTTGGTGAAAAACATGTTCGTCTTTTCTTTTTTTTGTAACAGGACATTTCCATGTAACAATTAGTAAACATTTAGCTGAAATGTATGTCTCTCTGCTCTCCCTCCTGGGTAGATGCCCAGTAATGGGATTGCATGATCAAATGGGAGGTCTAGCTTGAGTTCTTTGAGAGTTCCCCACACTTCCTTCCAAAAAGGTTGTATCAGTTTGCAGTCCCACCAGCAGTGTAAAAGTGTCCCCTTCTCTCTACATCCATGCCAGCATCTACAGTTTTGAGATTTTGTGATGTGGGCCATTCTCACTGGGGTTAGATGGTATCTCAGTGTGGTTTTTATTTGCATTTCTCTAATAATTAGGGATGATGAGCATTTTTTCATATGTTTGTTAGCCATTCATCTGTCTTCTTTACAGAGGGTTCTATTCATGTCTCTTGCCCATTGATATATGGAATTGTTGGCTTTTTTCATGTGAATTAATTTGAGTTCTCTATAGATCCTAGTTATCAAGCTTTTGTCTCATTCAAAATATGCAAATATCCTTTCCCACTGTGTAGGTTGTCTATTTGCTTTGGTTGTTGTCTCCTTAGCTGTAGAGAAGTTTTGAGTTTAATTAAGTCCCATTTGTTTATTTTTGTTGTTGCAATTGCCATGGAAGTTTTCTTCATGAAGTCTTTCCCCAGGCTGATATCTTCCAGTGTTTTTCCTATACTTTCTTTTAGGATTTTTATTGTGCCATGCCTTAATTTTAAGTCCTTTATCCATCTTGAATCAATTTTTGTGAGTGGAGAAAGGTGAGGGTCCAGTTTCAGTCTTTTACATGTGGATATCCAGTTCTCCCAGCACCATTTATTGACTAGGGAGTCTTTCCCCCAAGGTATGTTCTTGATTGGTTTATTGAAGATTAGATGGTTGTAAGATGTTAGTTTCATTTCCTGGTTTTCTATTCGATTCCAAATGTCTATGTCTCTATTTTTGTGCCAGTACCATGCTGTCTTGACTACTATGGCTTTGTATTACAGTCTAAAATCTGGTATAGTGATGCCCCCAGCTTTGTTTTTATTACTAAGAACTGCCTTAGCTATGCAGGGTTTTTTCTGGTTCCATATAAAATGCAAAATCATTTTTTCCAAATCTTGAAAGTACAATGTTGGTATCTTAATAGGGATGGCATTAAATAGGTAGATTGCTTTGGGAAGTATAGATATTTTAACAATGTTGATTCTTCCCAGCCATGAGCATGGTATGTTCTTCCATTTGTTAATATCCTGTGCTGTTTTCTTTCTTAGGATTTCATAATTTTCTTTTTTTTTTTTTTTGTAGAGACAGAGTCTCACTTTATTGCCCTGGGTAGAGTGCCGTGGCGTCACATTGCTCACAGCAACCTCCAGCTCTTGGGCTTAAGCGATTCTCTTGCCTCAGCCTCCCGAGTAGCTGGGACTACAGGCGCCCGCCACAGTGCCCGGCTATTTTTTTGTTTTGTAGTTCGGCCGAGGCCGGGATTGAACCCGCCACCTTCGGTATATGGGGCCGGCGCCCTACTCGCTGAGCCACAGGAGCCGCCCTTTTTTTTTTTTTTTTTAAACATGTTAAATCAACCTTGTATTTCCAGGATAAATCCCACTTGGTCTTGATTTATATTATTTTAATCCTTTAATTTGTTTGGCAGAATTTACCACTGAAGGCTTCTGGGCCTAGGCTTATCTTTGTGGGAAGTCTTTTAATTGCTAACTCAGTCTCTTTAGATTTTTTCATTACTTTTTGATTCAGTTTTAGTAGTTGGTATTTCTCTATGACTTTGTTCATTTAATCTAGTTTACTTTGTAATAGTTCAGTGTTTGCTTATAATCCCTTTTATTTCTGTGAGGTCAGTAGTGATGTCTCCTTTCTTCCCTAGTTTTAGTAATTTGAGTCTTCCCACTTTTTGATCAATCTAGCTTGTAGTCTAGTGCGTAAATTTTGTTTATCTCTTCAAAGAACAAGCATTTATTTGAGCGACTTTTAAAAATTGTTTTTCTATTCTATTTATTTCCACTCTAATCTTTCATTCTGTTTACACTGGGTTTAATTTGTCCTTATTTTTCTAGGTTCTTTTCTAGGTTCCATTTCTAGGTGGAAAGTAGGTTATTGATTTGATTTTTCTCCTTTTTTAAAAATATAAGTGATTACATGTATAAATTTCTAAGCACCTCTTTAGTGACATACCATATATTTGGTGTGCTGTGTTTTCATTTTCATTCATCTTAAAGTCGTTTTTATTTATTTTTTGAGACAGAGTCTCAGGCTGTTGCCCTGGGTGGAGCGCTGTGGCGTCATAGTTCACAGCAACCTCTGACTCTGGGGCTGAAGTGATCCTCTTGCTTCATCTTGCCTCAGTTTTTCTACTTTATTAGAGATGGGGTCTTGGTTTTGCTGTGGCTGGTCTAGAACTCATGAGCTCAGGCAGTCCACCTACCTTGGCCTCCCAAAGTGCTAGGATTACATGTGTAAGCCACTCTGCCCACTTAACGTTTTTAATGACTTATTTCTTTTTTACCCATTAATGATTTTGGAATGTGTTGTTTAATTTCTATACATTTGTGAATTTCCTAAGTTTCTTTTTCTTTTTGGTTTCTAATTTCATTCCCATTATGGTCATAGGACATTATGTAGTTTCAGTTATTTTAAGTTTATTGAGGCTTGTTTTAAGACTCCACATATGGTCTATCCATGAGAATGTTTTATTTGCTTTGAAAAGAATGTGTATTCTGCTGTTTTGAGGTATTGGTAGATATTTAAGTCTACTTAGTAGATAGTGATGTTCAGATATTTTTCCTTTTCTGCTTTATTCTTTCTATATTGAAGATGGGGAAATCTCTGTTAAAATTTTTAACTTTAATTGTTGATTTACTTATTTCTCCCTTAGTCCTGGCAGTTTTTCCTCACGTGCTTTGGAGTTCTGTTTTTGGTTGCATGTATGTTTATTATTGTTAATTCTTTCAGATTAGCACTTTTATCATTATAAAATGTCCTTCTTTGTCTCTAGAAATTATTTTTGTCATAAGTCTGTTTTGCTTATTACATAACTAACTTACCTTTCCTTGATTACCATATGTGTAGTATGTAATTTTATTTTCTTGTAATTTCAATCTGTCTTTGAATTCTTGTAGATAGCATATAGTTGTATTAGGAATTTTATCCATCTTCCTAATCCCTATCTTTTGATTAGAGCAGCAATTTTCAACTTGGGTGCTGTGGCACACCAGTGTGTCTTAAGAGGATCTTAGGTATGTTGTGAAAAAATTTTAAAGATCATCAAATTATTTTCAAAAGAAATTCAAAGCACAAAAAAATTATTTTTTTACTTTAAAAAAAAAAACATAATTTAAATGTGCTGTGGAAGTTTAACTATAGGTTCAAGTGTACCATGAGATAAAAAAGGTTGAAAAACACTGGATTAATGCCCTTACATTTAATGTTATACTAAAAGGCAGGTACACATCTGTTATTTTGGTATTTGCTTTCTACACGTCTCATGGTTTTGGTTTTCTTTTGTTTTAGTTCCTCTGCTCTTATATTCCTGATTTTTTTTTCCCCCCCTAGGATGACATTTTTATTCCCTTATACTTTCATTTAAAAGTTTTCCTGGGTATTTTCTTAATGCTTGCTTTGGGAATTACAACAAACAATTCATAAATTACCTTTGGAAGTTAACCAAATCTTTGTTTCTGGATAGTCCGTTGCTTCCCCTCCCCTTGGTGCTGTGACTGTCTCATATTTATACATTTATACAAGTTCATCAGCACAGTTTTAGTCTTATCCAGGACTCCTTATGTGTGATGACTTGCTTTTCTTTTGCTGCTTTCAGGACTCCTAAGCTTTGGCTTTCAACAGTCTTACTATGATATATCCAGGTATAAGTCTCTGAGTTTATCCTACTAAAAATTTATTGCTATTGTTCCTAGATTCACCAAATTTGGGGAGTTTTTGCTCATTATTTCTTCAAGTATTCTCTCTCCTCTGTCGTCTTATCAGTGATTCCTGTAATGTGTGTGTCAGGACACTCCATGGCGTCCTGTCAGTCTCTGAGGCTCTGTTTATTTTTTAAAACTCTTCTTCACTCTTTTCCTCAAGCCTAGTCATCACAAATGTCTTAAAACTCACTGCCTTTTTCTTCTGCCAGTTCAAGTCTGTTGTTCAAACCCTCTGAATTTTTCTTTTGAGCTATTCTGCTTTTCATCTGTAGTTGTTTGTTTTTAAAAATAATTTTTTTTTGAAATTTCTAATTCATTATTATTAAATCCTAGCTGTGTACATTAGTGCAATCAAGGGGTACAGTGTGCTGGTTTCATATACAATCTGAACTATTTTCATCAAACTGGTTAACATAGCCTTCATGGCATTTTCTCAGTTATTGTATGAAGACATTCGTATTCTACATTTAGTAAGGTTCACCTGTACCCTTCTAAGATGCACAGTAGGTGTGGCCCCACAAATCACCCTCCCTCTACCCTAAAAATAATTTCTATTTCCTTATTGATATCCTCTATTGAATGAGAAATTGCCCTCACGATTTCCTTCTTTATACATAATTTCCTTGAGTTCTCTGAACATATTTATGAGAGCCGATTGAAATACTTTGTTTACTAAATCTAATCTTTGAACTTTCTCAGGACAGTTGCTGTTGAATGTTCTTTTCACTTATGGGCCATAGCTTGCTGTTTCTTAAATTTTTTTATTAAAAATTGGACATTTTAAATGTTGTGGCAGCCTCTGACCTCACAATACCCACTCCTCACGGTTTTTGTTGTTCCTATTTGTTACCATTCTGTTTTTTGGTCTATAAGTTTCCCATACTGCTTGCTTCTGTAAAGTTTGTATTCTTTATTATTTGGAGCTTTGAAGTGTCTGATAATTTAGCTTAGTGGTCAGCTAACGATTTGACAGAGATTTTCTTAATTCCTTTGAACCAGTAAGTCTCCCAGTGTTTGCTGATGGCCTGTGGGTGTGTGTTGGCTGGCAAGTCTTAGCTCTGTCCTAGCCTTCACTTCCTGCTCATGGAGAGTCTCAAAATTAGCTCGAGGTGAGAGAGTTGACTTTTTTAAGTTCTTTCCTGAACATACTCACAGCTCTTGTGCTCTTGACCTTATGGAGTCCCAAGGGTATTTCAGAGCTTATCAATGCCTCTTAGGGACAACTTTCCCAGTTTTTCTTTTTAAACTTTTTAGTTAGCCTCTTCTTGGTCCTACCTGGTATTACTGCCTCTGGCAGCTGTGTTGTTAAAAATTTGCCAGTTGTCACTCACTCCTTCCCATAAATACTGTCTAGCTGTGGGGCTGTTTGTATAGAGAGCTGAGTCAAGTTACATAATAAAGATAAGACCTGAGACTGCAGCATTCCTGCAAACCACAAGACAGGTCAGACTTTTGGGGAGCTCTGAACCTGTTTTGTCCTCTCCAAGTGGCTCCTAGGCTGTTTTTCAAGGCTATTGTAAGTATAATGCTGACCGTGGGTTTCCAAGGCTACCCCAGAGCTAGAGGTGGGATGGGATTAGGCAAATGAAAACGTCTGAAAGTTGGCTGTTTTTTTGCCACGATTTAGGCATTGTTCCTGAATAAATGCTTCTTGGATTTTACAAATGTTTATTTAATTTTCAGAATTCTGAAAAAGTTAATTTTGAAGCTTATGGTCATTATTGTCCTTTTATGAATGGATATAAGTGCTTCCAGTTAATATTAACTTTGTAAACTTTATTATGGACATTTTCCAACTTATACAAAAGAATAGTTACTATTGCTATGACCTCCCCTTGTGCCCTCACCTACCTTCAGTATTACTTAGCTGTCTTTGCCAACTTTTCTTTAGCTGTCTACCCACTACTCAGTATTTTAGTTTTTCCTGGACTATCCCAGATGTTATACCTTACCTATGTTATCTGTGATGTTTGTTGTAACCTGTTTGGTTGGCCAAACTAACCCCATCTTGAAAAGCCATCCTGTGAGCTTCTGTTACAGGTGGACATAACTCAGATAAGAGAGACATGATCTAGGCACATCCTTGCACCTGCCCAGTTACAGACCGGCTCAATTACAGACCCACTTGAGAGAAATATGCTGACACTTTGATATGAAGAACCTGCCCATAATGAGATAGCCTCTTCCATGTCCAGATGAGAACAACAGTTTGGTGGTCCTCGATAGAAACCAGCTTCGTCTGTATAAGACCCCCTATAAGATGGTCAGCCTCCTTCCCTAACCAGTCCCCACTTCAGCATCCTTTCAATCTAGCCCACTTGCACTAAAGTATCAAAAATAAAATGGCACTTTTGAGTTCTGATCCCCTCATTTTCCTAGTTTTCACCTATTGTAGACAACACTAATATGGATAATGTTTTGCTGAAACCTTATTGCTCCAAGGAGAATCAAACAGCAAATGCTGTGACTCAGGTACTTCTGAACTGTGTCCCTGTGCTGCCACCTGCCTTGAGACACCTCAGTTCTTCCACCAATTTTCTCTGGATGAATTACTATAAAACTTGTGGTTGAACAGCTCACTACTCTATCCCATGGCCTTTACTTGATAAGGATGTGTCATTTATTTAGTTCTTTAATTCCCCATTTCTTTTCTTGACACAGTCTTCTATAAATTGAAATTGAGGTTATTTAGATACTTACTAATTAAGTTTTGGAGATGGTTTACTCTGTAGCCCAGGCTAAAGTACAGTACAGTAGTTGTAGCTCATTGTAGCCTCAAACTTCTGGGTTCAAGCTGTCTTCCTGCCTTATCCTCCCAAGGAGCTGGTACTGTAAGTGCATACCTCCTTGTCCAACTGATGTTTTAAACTTTTTGCAGAGGTGGAGTCTGGCTATATATTGACCAGGCTGATCTTAAACTCCTGGCCTTAAGCAATCCCTCCACCTTGGCCTCCCAAAGTATTGGGATTACAGGTGTGAGCTACCATACCTAGCCCTTCATTTATTTCTAATCATCAGAAATGAAAACAAAATTAAAAAAAATCTTCTTGTAGCTTTTTAGACCCTATAAGGTTGACATAGAGTAAAACATTTAAATAATTCCTAGTTTTTGATGAAGGTACATGAGTTATTGTGTGTATTAATTGGTATAACCTTTTGGGAGGGCCACTTTATGGTGACTATCAAAAATTTTAATGTAGGAATTCTTCTAAGAATGATCCTATAAATACTGTGTGAAGGTCTGAGAAAGGTAACACAAGTATGTTCGTGGAAAAGTGCTTCTGGAAATAACCTAAATGCCTATCAATAGCTGTTCAATGGAAACGTGTTTAAGATACACTATTAATGATAAAAAATTATAGTAGGATACACTGTTAATGGAAAAAGGTAAGTTGCACAGCAGTATTTATATCTTGATCCCATTTGTATGTGAACAATTAGATTGCCTGTATCAATTTGGAATTGGGTTAGGCTGCTGGTAAAAGAGTAGAAATAAAAGTAGCGTAATCAAGATGGGAGTTTAGTTTTCTCTCTGGCACTGACTGCACGTCGGCAATCCAGGGCTGCCATGTTGGAGTTCTGGTGTTACTGGGGGCCCCGGCTTCCATCTTTCATTCTATGATGCTAACTAATGAATTTTATTCTCAAGGTTACCTCCTAGTCTAAGATGTCCACATGAGTGTCTGAGTCCTTAGTGCGGTTGGGAAGAATAAAGAAAGATGATGTAGGACCTCTTCCAGCTAATTCAGTCCCTTTCTGTAGCCTTCCTAGAAATCCAACCCAAGCACTCATTCTCTTTGTTTCTGAGCATAAAGACCGATGGACCAGCGAGTATAAGGGAACTATAACCCCAAAGAATCCTAGTAGTAAAGCTATAAACAGTTTGGTGTGTTTAATCCCCAAATGGCTGTGACATGTGCTATTTCCTTCCTAGATTATGTCTTAACGTCTCCCTAGACTGATGGCTCCTAGAAGAAAGTTTCCTTGGTGTCTTTTTCCTTAGTTGTCCTTTTGTTCCCAGCCTTGCATCTCGTTGACTTGTACTTAGTCACATGACCACACTTAGCTGCCCACAAGGTGGAGAACCAGTCTTTTGTTCTGGGTGGGAGTCAGGGCCCTGTTGCTCAGGAGGAAAGGTGTAATGGATGTTGGGGGTAGGTGTAGCAGTGTCTGTCATTATATAAATATGCTCGTGTGTGGTAGAACAGATGTTTCTGCACAGATGTGAGCCAGTGGGCACTCTGGTGGGTCGGGTGGGACAAAGACTTGGGAGTCAGATCAACACTTCTGCTTTTATTTTACACCCCTGTGTGTTGCATGTTGTCCACGAGCACGTTGTACTTTTCTAGTAAACAAACCGACCAAAAACCTGTGGTTTATTTGTTAAGAAAAGTGTCAAGGTCTTACAGTGCATCTTACATTCAGTAGTAGGCTGTAGTTTAACTGGTAATATTTTTCTTGGTGGTAGTAAAGTACTAACTTTTTTAAGAACCCATTTCGAGTGAATCTGAATTGTTTAGGTTTAGGAATAATTCTCCCATAAGGGAGCAGGTTGGATGCATTTTGAAATTTTTCTCGTGATCGTAATATTTTGTGGTTTTTGCATGTATGGGGTAAGACTGTTCTGTGAAATACATCCTCAATTCTCAAGGCTCCCAGCTGCAATCATTATTAAGTACTTTTAACTAATGATGGGCCTGGGTGTCATGGAGAAATTACTCCTTTTTAAGCTCTACTCACAGTTGGAAGTCGTGAAAAAAATTGAAAACATTAAAATGTGTATTTCATTGGTATTTGTGGTGTATTTATATTTTCATAAATATATGTATACAGAGTGACGAACTAATCGTCTGACAAAGCTATAACATTTTATCTACTTAATGAGGGCTTTTGTAATTTATATGTAACATTTTTGCTTTTGGAATTTATATGTAACATTTTTACAATTTATTTGTAACATTTCATTCAAGTAATGTTTGTGTATTTTTAATAGATCTGTCATTTCCTACGACCCCATACTGAGTATAAACTATTAATATGGTTTTTAAGTTACCATTTTGGAAAGGCAGTCTTTCCTATCTCTCTATCGGGCTTCTTTAAAACAAACTACTTTAAATCATTTGTTCAGTGGTAATTTGAATATGGATCCTCCTCAAATGAATCAAAAGTCACTATGTTTATCAGCGTGGTCCTAACTTAGTGTTTGTGGGGCGTATCTGAGCTTAGGGCAATCAGTTGTTTTATTACAGATAAAATCAGTTGATCTTTTATTTGATAGGAATTTAATACTTGTCATAAACTGCTTCGTAGTCAAGGTTAAATGAAGCCTTCTGGCCTGGGGAATCCCAGGCTCTGTAAGTTTCACAGTCATTTGTGTGATCAGCTGCACGTGAGGGCATGAATCCTGTCTTTCCTGGCGTATTGTGACATTTGCTTTCGATTCCTGGTCACGTTATTTTTGAGCTGAAAGGAACCACATTGAGCCTTTATTCTTACCCTCCCTCTTTTTTTTTTTTTTTTTGAGTCATAGACTTATTTTGGGAAGGTGTAGACTCTCCATAGCAAAGTGACTCAGTGCGTATGTGCAAAAATTTGCTCATGTATTTACAGGCTTCTGAATCATTTTACCCATTTATGCAGAAATCTCCTCTTATCCATGTATAAGCCAAAGGGTAGAGAGATTTTGTGATTTCCTTAGGTGGTAGAGCTAGCTTAATCTTAATCTAGTGCTTTAATATCCATTTTCAAGATTCTAGCAGTGACTTAAAAGTCTCTAAAATGCAATGTGCTGTGGCCAACATCATATTGAATACCAATGAATGTATATTCTAGCAAAAGTCCTCGCTCAATGAGGAAGTATTTAGATTAAAAAACTGAATCAGTGAAGATTTCCCCAAGTCCTGGTACAGATCAAAGCTTTGTGATGGGGGCATCCTTGTAATCTTAAAAAATAGGAAGGAGAAGAGAGCATGTTTTGTGTGCATGGCGTGTGGCTGATCACACCCAGGGTGGTTTGGGGGCTGTAGGCTTTCACCCTGCCTGTCTCTGCAGCCTCATCACAGTCCTCACCCTTCCACTCTGCTTGAGTGTTGGCAGCCTCTAATGCTCTCCCCTAGTCCATGTTCTCCCCTCATGCCCTGCCCTTCCTCATCTGAGGTCTGTGGAGTATTTTAGCATCTGTGGTGGACCAGGTGTCCAGGATAAACAGCAAACTGCCCAGGGGGAGAGCAGAAACTGCAAAAGTATGAATTTGGAGTCACATTCTCTATTTTTTGTTTCCAGTAGACTTGGAAAGGTCTGACTCTTCTGTTTTCACCTGTGCTTATTTCGAGTGGCTATAATCTGGCACAATTAATGGTTTTCTCCTTTTCTTGGCAGCATCTCTCAGGCGGTCAGCAGCAGCCTTCTGTCCAGCTCTGGGTCTCCTTTGGCCGGAAGCCCATGCGAGCAGCCCAGTTTGTCACCAGGCATCCTATTAATGTGAGTGGGGTCTGGGTGAGGATGGGAAGAAGTGTTCTTGACCCCATGCAGAGGTCAGGGGAAGGATATTATGGGGATATCGTGCTGTGGGATTTAATGATGGCCCCCTGAAGTCACTTTCCTGCAAGAGAGAGAGAGCTCTGATGCCTTGGGCAGCTTGCCCTATTGTTTCTTACTTTATTGAAAGGGAGCTGAGCAGGGGCCTTCATTTGCTGTAAGTGGAGCAGAACCTGCTGAGAGGTTGGACCCAGAGTTAGTGGCCTTGTGTGCCCGTTCTGAAGCAATGGAGAGTTTAGGCACAATAGGAGTTTTTTTATTGTGTACCTGTTCTATCTTGCAGATGGCTAGGTTCCAAAAAGGGGTTAGATTTTGGTCACAGACAGCTTGGAGAGACCAAAAACAGAGTGCAGGAAGCAGAAACGTATATGAGGTTGGACAACTAAATTTGCAAAGTTAGCCCAGACCAAGTGCTCCATACCCGCCTCATTGCTGAACATCACTCTGCTCGCCTTCTAAGCACTCCCCTTGGGAAGCTATGAACTGACGCTGATGCCTGGGCCATCCTTCAAAGCAATTTTGGAACTCTTTTTTCTGGAATGGCCTTCAGAGCTGTCATCGTATGAGGTCTGACAAATGAGTTTGTGAACCTATCCTAGAAAAAGTGTTTTAAAGAGTGGAGGAGGCATGAACATTGGTGCATCGCTTCCCAGTGGGAGTACTTTAAAGTGATGTCCAGCAGTGAGGTGTGGAGCACGTTTTCTGGCATGAGCTCCTGAACTTAATTGTCTGACCTCGTACCATGGCAGCTCTGATGGCTGCTCTAGAACAAGAGTTCCAAAACTGCATTGAGGGGTGGCATCAGTGCATAGCTTCCTGAGGAGAGTACCTCAAAAGTGACCGCAGTGACATTTAGCAATGAGATATGTAGCACTTTTTCTAAGATGAGTTTGCAGACTTCATCGTCTGACCTTGTAGTCAAGTGTTTGAATACACGGCATTATAACATGGAGAAAGGTAAGGAGAATCAGCCTGAGCTGGGTGGTCGGGAGGGGCCACGGGGGAGGACTCGCTGGAAGGCCTTGATGTTGACAGTTGATGTGGTGGAAGTCAGTAGCCCGGAGGGTGCAGGATGTTCTTGGCTAGTTTCTGTGGGTTCTGCAGCCTACTCGGCACCCCCAGGAAAAGAAAGAGAAATGATCTATATTATATTTTGTACTAATGAAAGAGCTCATGGGAAAAAGGAGACATTCTTAACTAAAAAGAGGTTTTTAGGTCATTTATGGATTTCAGTGGCCCATTCTTAATTTGTGCCCCATTTGCCAATCAGGGACCTGCACAGTCCTGCCTCAGTTTCTCTGGAGGGGAGGTTGTCCAAGCTTCTTTGTCATGACTGGAGAGTTTCCTATGGGCGCTGGGTCCACTTTCATCACTGGGATGTTGGAAAGTCTTTGCTTTTGTGGCTATAGCAACCCCCCCCCCCCCCGGGCCCACTTGTCTCTGACCTATGTGTTTTTGACTTTTTGATTCTGAAGGAATATTACATTGCGGATGCCTCCGAGGACCAGGTCTTTGTGTGCGTCAGTCACAGTAACAACCGCACCAATTTGTACATCTCAGAGGCAGAAGGGCTGAAATTCTCCCTGTCCTTGGAGAATGTGCTTTATTATAGCCCAGGAGGTGCTGGTAGTGATACCTTGGTGAGGTAAGAAGACCCAATCCCCTCTCTGCCTTCCTAGACAACACAACCAATAGCCTCTGTACAGTGGTTTTCAACATCGGCTGCACATGTGGGGCCCACCTGTGAAGCTTTCAGGAACTCTGATGCTTGGTTCACGTACTGAGAAATTACAATGGAATTGGTTTGGGATGTGGCCTGGGTGGGAGGATTTTTTTTTTTTTTTTTTTTTTTGAGACAGAGACTCATTATGTCACCCTCGGTGGAGTGCCACGGCGTCGCAGCTCACAGCAATCTCAAACTCTTGGGCTTAAGCTATTCTCTTGCTTCAGCCTCCCAAGTAGCTGGGACTACAGGCGCCTGCCACAATGCCTGGCTATTTTTTGGTTGTAGTTGTCATTGTTTGGCAGGCCTGAGCTGGGTTTGAAGCCACCAGCTCTGGTGTACGTGTCTGGCGCCTAGCTGCCTTAGCTTCAGGCACTGAGCCTGGGTGGGAGGATTTTAAAGTGATCTGTCCATGCAGCCAGGGCTGCAGACCACTGCTCTGGATGACATTAGGGTCATAGCCACTCTGTTAATCACTCTCCGAGGCTCCCTGTGTTTGGATATCTGGTTTCGTGGTCTCTAAGCCAGTGGGCAAGAGAACTTAGAAAATACCAAGTCAGTGAGAGCTGGCATATGTGGCCAGGGGGCCCTGCCTCCAGCTGGGCCAGGTGAATTGACGTCATTACTCTTTTTTTCTTTTTAAATGTAATTGCATGGTGTTGCTTTATAGGAAAGGCTCTAATGTTTTTGACTCTTTGGAGCTGTTTTGCAGTCTTAGCAATAGGCCTTCTTTGAGCTCCACAAAGAGTGGGGGGCTTGGGAGGGATGAGTAGATTCTTTGAAGAATTTTCAGGGCCATTGGTTTTCATTTACTGCCTGACAAGCCAGCTTCTGTGACCTGTATGACTGGTTAGGTTCCCTCCCTGCTCTTGAAAAGAGTCTCTTGTGTGAAGCTGGCTGCTCTAGGATGGAGTCTAGGTCTAAGGTCATAACCACCAGATCGGGGGGTGTGCCCTGTGTCTGCTGTCTCTGCTCTTGTGGGCAAATCAGTCCATCTTCATTTTATTTAACAAGTGTGCCCCCCCTCTCTGCCAGACAGTGTTCTAGGTACAACGATGAAATAATGTATACAGCAATGAAAAATCAGAATGAAGTCCCTCTTCCATGGAGCTTATATGCTAGTTGGAGAAGACAGAATATAAGCAAATATGTGATACCCCTGGCAACATGCTGAGAAGAAAAATAAAGCAAGATGAGGGGGTCAGGGCTTTGCAAGGGTTTTCTTGTCTATCAGCTGCTCCTGGAGTGGGGCATTTGAGCAGGTACCTGAGTTATATGAGGGAGGCAGCTGGGTAGATACCAGCTGAGCAGAGGCTTTGCAGGTGGCAGGGACAGTAAGCAGGTGCATGCCAGGATGGGACTGCCTTGGTGTGTTGGAGGAGTAGGGAGGAGGCGAGGGTGGTTCAAAGACCTGAAGGAGGGAAGGGAGAAATGAGGGACAGGACCCAAGAAAACAGGGCTCAGACCCTGTAGGGCCTTCAAGGGCATATGAGGGAATTTTCTTCTTTCTTTTTTTTTTTTTGCTTTGAAGTGAGAAGGAAGTATTAGGGTGCTGGCCCCATATACTGGAGGTGGCGGGGTCAAACCCGGCCCAAGCCAAAAACTGCAAAAAAAAAAAAAAAAAAAAAAAGAAGACATATCCTTTGAGTTAACCTGTTAATTTTTTTTTTTTCCATTTTAAATTGGGTTATATCAAGAAAAGAACATAAAACAAAAGGATAGTGTTGTGAATACTCACGTGACTCACCTTTACAGTTAACCTCAAGGCTGTGTGGAAACTTGACCTCCTGCAGGGGTTGGGGGATAAAGGTGGGAACAGCAACACTACTTGTGAAGGTTTTGCAGAAGTCCTGGCCGAGGGGATGGACGCAGGGTGGACCCAGGGCAGTCTCAGTGGAGATGGCAGAAATGGTGAGATTCTTAATGTATCTGGAAAGTAGAGCCAATGGGATCTGCTTGCGGATTGGAGAGGGGTGTGAGAGGAGGAGGAGCTGAGGGACCCCGAGAAGCGATGGGGCAAAGGTTGCGAGTGTGGCTTTGGACCTATGAGGGGGACTGCCAGTTAGAGATCCGAGTGCCCAGCCTTCTACCCGATCTCCAACAGTGCTTTTCCATGTCCTGTTTCTTCTGCTTTGGAAGGGCTGTCATCTTTTATTCCTTTTTTCCCCTCTCCTGACAGATTCCAGGATTATTTATTATTGAATGTGTTATGAGCCATTCTTGCCATGATTCATTTTGATGGTCAGGTTGTCCCATTTGGGTCAGGGACAGCTCCTACCGCCTGTAGGCTGGTTTCTGTATCTTTTTTAATTTATTGAGGCAAGATTCATGTAACATAAACTCACCCATTTTATTTTATTTTATTTTTATTTTTTATGGCAGTTTGGCCAGGGCCAGGTTTGGTATATGGGGCTGGTGCCCTACCCACTGAGCCACCGGTGCCGCCCAGCACACCCATTTTAAAGTGAGCCATTGAGTAGCATTGAGTGTATTCACTGTCACCTCTGTCTAATTTCAAAACATTTTCATTTCTCCAAAAGAAAGACCCGAGGCCGATTAAGCAGTTTATCTTCACTAGCCCCTTCCCCCTGGAAGCCATCAGTCTGATTTCTGACTCTATGGCTTCACCTTTTTTAGATATTTCATACATGGAATTATAGACTATGTGACCTTCGGTGTCTGGTTTCTTTCACTTAGCATAATGTCAAGGTTTCATCCAAGTATAACGTAGATCAGTACTTCATTCATTTTTACAGGTGAATAATATTTTCCTTTTTTTTTTTTGGCAGAGGCCAGCTTTGAACCTGCCTCCTCCGCATTTGGGGTTGGCACCCTACTCCTTGAGCCACAAGTGCCACCCAATATTTTCCTTTTTTATACTTAAAATCATGCACCATTATTCATTAGGCCTTTTTCTTCTTGACACTTTTTCTTTTTTACCTTTGAGAGCCTCTGGCTGGTAGATAAGCCACAGTTTGCTGAAGATTTCCTTGTCTTCCTCATTTGTTAGATAATCTAGGTGAATATCTTATGACAGAAGCCAAAGGGAAGGATTCCTTAGGAATTCGTAAGTTCACCTATGTGACTGTTGGGCCACCTCATAGGTACAGATGGCCCTGAATATAGTTCTAAAGGTCCCCCCTGCCTCGCCTGAGTATACAGACAAGAAATTGAAAAGAGATTGATGTCAAGAGTCATCATAGGCCCACGTCCAACTCCGCTTTCTTATTCGACTCAGATTTTATCTCAGGACGAGAGAGGTTCAGATGGGCTCAGTCGAGCGGCATTTTGTCATCAGCATCTTGATCTCAGCCAAATGAAATGGAGTAAGGGTGAATTAGCAGATTACGTGGGTCAGCTGGGTGAGAATGAACGTCTGTGGTATTTGAAATGAGGTATTCTTTGAATTAAACAGGAAGATGTGACGCCCAGGAACTGGTTCTAATCTACTTAGAGAAATGGAAAGAAAATTCTTAGTAGGAATGACCCGAGCATTGGTGGGGTGTGCTGGGTAGGAATTTTGTGGAAAGCGGTAGGCAGATGTTGGCTACTTTGGAGGAACTCATGTGTTGATGAGATGTCAGGCGTGGGGACACCTGAAGGAAGGGCATGGCCCAGTCAGCGTGAGTGGCGGCCAGGGCGGGATGCTACATTGAGTGTGGCTGAAGGGGACCAGCCAAGTGCTGGGTCTTGGCTCAGGGCACTCCAGGAAGAAGGGGAGAGAATGCTCTGGTGAGGGCCAGTGAGGATAACATGGAAGAAAACAGACTCTCAGAGGAAGTGCACAGGGAAGTACTTGACCTGTGGGGCAGGTCAAGAGGGGAAATTAAAGGACTCAGGGCCTGGGAGTATGTGAGGGACAGGAAGGCTGCTTCTTGGAAATAAAAGATAAAACTCCAGGAATAGGACTGGAAGTAACAGGGCTTGTCAAATGAGGTAAACTCAGACCCCCCAGATCAATGAAAGAAGCCCCCAAACCTTGCAATGGCAGGTTTCCTGATGATAGAGTCAAAAGAAGTAAGCCAAAGTGAGCGGAGCAGGAAGGTGACGGGCCTCGGCGGGTTCCTAAGGCAGTGCCTGGAATCCAAGTGAAACAGACCCTCAACTGCATGTCAGGGAGTTGGGTCTCAACTTCAGCATCGTACTTAGGGTTCCGCTCAGGCTTTCTGCTGCTCCTCATTTTCTTTTTCCTGCCCCACAAGTTGTCATTTGTGTCTTTCTGTTTGAGGTGGCAGAATCCTCACCCAGCTCAAGAGATTGTGTGGCAGATGGTGGGAAAAAGCAATTCTCCGCCTTACTGCATAGCCCAGTGGCTTAGAACTTCCCCTCCCCATAAAGGGCATTTTTAACCATGTGCGAACTATGGTTATAATTTATCAAAGATCCATTCTATTTTATTGCAGTGTGTGTACCATTTTATCACGAAACGTACTTGCCATTGAAATCAGCATTTTAGCATAATGGGAGGGCCTTATTCTCTGCTTCACTCTTTTTTTTTTTTTTTGCAGTTTTTGGCCGGGGCTGGGTTTGAACCCACTACCTCCAGCATATGGGGCTGGTGCCCTACTCTTTTGAGACACAGGCACCACCCTCTCTGCATCACTCTTAACAAATATAAACTCAAGCTTTCTAGAGCTGTTCTTGTATGTCCTCTTTTTTTATGAAGGAATTGACCAATTCTTTTGGGCTTCCTGACAGAAAATACTGCTATCTCATCAGGGCATTGGATAATTAGGTTGTGAGTACTGCGACAGTGGCTGTGTAATCCTTAGATATATTCCTACAGATTGGATTAAAATTTAAGCCTCTGCATTATTTGCGTCTTGCAATTCTGGCCTAATATTTTCTGTTCGTCAAGGCTCACGGGAGGGTTTCAGGTCAATTTCCATGCTAAAGAAATAGGTATGGCTTTTATGTCAATGTTTGCATGTTATATTCATTATTCTAACCCCTCTGTTAGGTGTTTTGATTAGATAAGCATCTTGGCCCTCAAAGTTTAAAAAAAGAAATCACTTTTTAAAAAAGAAACAGATTGATTAGCTTTGGAAAGAAGTACTGATATATGCCACAACATGGATGAATCTTGAAAGCATTATAGTAAGTTGAAGTAACCACATAAGAGGGCCACATATTGTATGATTCCATTTATCTGAAATACCCAGACTAGGCAAATGCCTGGAGAAGGAGAAAAGGGGAGTGACTGCCAAAGGGTAAGGCGTTTTCCTTTGGGAATGATGAAAATATTTTGGAACTAAATAGTAATGATGTTTGTGCAGGATTGTGAATATAGTTAGTCCTTCTAAATTGTATTCTTTAAAATGGTTACGTTTTATATTGTTTATAATCACAAACAAATACCAATTCAGGTTCACACCTGTTTCTTTTCTCTTACTGTAGGTATTTTGCAAATGAACCATTTGCTGACTTCCACCGGGTGGAAGGGTTACAAGGCGTCTACATTGCCACTCTGATTAATGGTTCTATGAATGAGGAGAACATGAGATCAGTCATCACCTTTGACAAAGGGGGAACCTGGGAGTTTCTTCAAGCTCCAGCCTTCACAGGATATGGAGAGAAAATCAATTGTGAGGTACAGATGCTTCTATCTTGTTTTTCTTTTTATCACAAGGGAAAGAGACCTGATACATGGTAGTTTCCTATACCAAGGATTCATTGGGAAAAAATGCAGCATCCTGTAGAACTCCGTTAATATCACAGGGAACCATCTGGAGTGCTTCCCTGGCAGTTCCCAAAGTCTGTGCCCAGGCACCACCACCACCACTTCTGGGCCGAAGGAACTCAGGAAAAATAACTAATAGTATAAATTGTTGGAGAAACTGTAACATTTTCCTTAGCCAATTACCTGGTCTTTTAGATTTTTGAATTTTGTTTGTCCATGGCCAACTGTGTAGCTTCTATATGCTGCATCTGTGGCCCTTGTGAAAATTCTTTTGGAGACTCTTGCCCTAGAATTTACTTCTTGATTTTTCTTCTCTAGCTTGGAGTCTTGGTTTACCTCATCAGATCTAATTTTGGAAAGAGGCAGGCTATAAATAGATACAGGCAAATATCTAGGTGACTCCCCTTCCCTCAGTAATGCCATCAGACCTCAGGAGCTCAGCATGGTTGGGGCCAGGGCAGTGGCTGTGTGATTTTTGAATAAGCTGTGGGGGTCAGGCTTTAGTTGAATAGAGTTCACGGAATCATTAAAAGTCTACTTTTTATTTCACTGACCAATTAGTGAAATACTAAAAAGCATTATAATGACCAGATTCACTGTAGGACAGTTAATCAGCTTTAGTTTTTATTTCTGAGTTTCAGTGATAGAAAGAATGTATAGGAAGGGCTGAGTCTGATTACCTGAGGATATAGAAACTCACAAATGAATAGACTTCCTTGCAGGTGAAGAAACATGAGTCAGAAAGGGGTGTGGGCCAACGAATATTTCTTTGAGACCCAGCCTTATTTGCTCTAGTTTTCATTGGCCAAACTGTGAGGCTAGCAAGATGGCTATTTGTTAAAGATCCTTTTGTGACAAAAATAAGTAGATCCAGCAGACTTTGTCAGAGTTTTTGCCTGACCATATGCATACAGCGTTCCCTTGTTTAGAATTCTGGCCACATCTGAGTACCATGGAACTGTCACTTTTTGGCCAGGAGAATCGGGTATCCCATACAGCAAACGGCCTTGTTCTGATTGTTTGCAGGAGAACTATTAAAATGTATATAAGTGATGCAGGCCAGACTGAGTAACTCAGAGCCTTACCCTGTACACCTGCACATGGGTACGAGTATAGGATACTTAAAAAAATTGATGTTAATCCTTTGGTATTTATGTCTCAGATGTTGTACAGGTGGCAGCTTATCAAGGAGACTCTTTTACTTCCAGTTCTTGTTTTTTTTTGTTTGTTTCTTCTGATGTGATAACCGGAATCATATTTGAAACACATCTCCACCAACTTAGACAATAAATATAGTCAAATTATTTCATTTCCCTTTAGTTCTGAGTCCCTTTGAGAGGATATCTGGGTGATAAGGCTAGATGACACCCTTCCCATCTAGTTGAGTTGACCCCGATTTCTAATTGTTATTCTTTGAGAGTCTCAGAGGCCTTTTTATGCTGTTACATGGCTCTTTCCTTCAATGAGAGACATTTATGTGGGTTCAGATGATTCTCTCGGTCCAGCGGGGGTGGACATGCAGGCTGAGAGCCTGGTTTCTGCGGGGCTAGGCCTCCCTGCTCTGTGTCCAGTTGCAATGTCCTCAGACTGGCCTGGGGTCACAGGCTGGCACTCCCTGGAATTGTTGTTCTCCAGCTTTCCCAGGGCTGTTCCCTCCACCTGGCCCAGCGCCTCAGCCAGCTGCTCAACCTCCAGCTCCGGAGAATGCCCATCCTATCCAAGGAGTCGGCCCCAGGCCTCATCATCGCCACTGGTAAGTAAGTGCTTTGCCTGATCTCACAAGGGGCTCTGCTGTCCAGTTTCCCCGCAGCCGAATACAGAGTGATCACCCACATCTCCAGCGGTAACTGCTCTTTGTGACGTTCTTAGTTTGCCAGTGACTACTCAGAATTTCTGGTTGGGCCAGGCGATTATCTGACATTCTTGAAATTAAAAATAATTATTCTTCTTGCATTGTAGGCTCAGTGGGGAAGAACTTGGCCAGCAAGACGAACGTGTACATCTCTAGCAGTGCTGGAGCTAGGTGGCGAGAGGTCAGCCCCCGACCCCTCCCTGACCCTGCTTTTGTATGAGAACGTGGACTGTGCCTCTGCCTTTCGGAGACACACCTATGGCCCCTGGTAGAGGCCAAGAATGCCAAATAAGTGTCAAGTAAAGGGAAGTACCTGCAGCCACCTCTAAGTTGCGCTGATTTGTATTCTAGGTATTTTAAAAGAAGAAAATAGGCCCTTTAAATTTTGTCAAATATAGAAGGTGATGAATTCCATGAGGGTGAAGACGAGGTTTGGTTTACTCACTTCTTTACCTGCAGGACCGGAGAGTGGGTGCTCAATCAGTATTTGTTGAGTGTATCAGAAAATGACAGTGAAACGGGCAGTTTTTATCCTTTTTTTGTACATTACTGAGGTTGAAGTCAAGCCTCTCCTTACTGGGCTGTGCTGTGTGAGTTCTTTCATCTCCTTCTGTGCTATGGGAGCAGAGCCTGCTGTTGCCTTATGGCTGTATAACTAATCTGGATCCTTAGACACTCATTATACCAATTCTGAAGGTGAGGCTAGTTCTCTAGTCCCCAGATGCTAATTCAGCTTCAGCTTTGGACATCAGAGCATTTCCATACTTGCAAAAAAGTACTTTTCAGCAGTCTCCCATGATTTATTAAGGCCAAGGCAAGTATGTCTGGTCTCATTTGGTGGGGGTTGTTTTTGGTGGTGACTTGCCTATGCCAGGAGCCACCAGGGTAAAATGTAACAGATCACTGGACAGGAATTTATTGGGGGTGACCAGCAGGCTGAACATGGTGCCAGGAGTGCTGTGGAGTTCAGAGGGGCTAGCAGTTAAGACTCCTATCCTCATGGTGCTTCTTGTCCGGAGTGCCATCTGCATCCTTTCTTATTTAAATGTGTAATACATAAAAGCAGTCCTAGTACCCCATCCGCATGTGGCTCTTTGCAGTTTACAGAGGCCTGTCATAAACCTTATCTCACTGGTGGCAGGTTTCCCACCCTTCAGCTGAGAGATGGGACTCAGATGATATATCCGGCATGGTAGAGAGCGAGTATCTTTGCAGTTGAAGGAGGTGGTGGTGAAGAAGGCCAGAGAGGCCAAAAAAGCATGAAGTTTAGAATTGGAATTCTTGGGCCATCCTTGTCCTGCTCCCTTGGGAAAGATTAAGCAGCTGGTTTCTCCTTGCTCGGAGCCGGACGTTCCTTTTGCAATTGGGTGTGGAGAGGGGCCTGTGATTTGTCTGTAGCTTCTGCTGTTGGTGTAATCTGGGGCTTGAACATCTGCAAGTGATTTCCTTCTGGGTAGAAGCAGAGTCTTGTTCTTCCTGCAGTGAAGTGGTATCATCTGGCGATGGCCGGGGCAGCTGTTGGTGCCTCCCCCTCAGGCATGTTTAATGCCTGCCAAGAAGCAGCCAGTGCACAGAGACTTTATTTTGGGAGCTAGCAGAGAACTGAGTGAGGGATGAAAAGGTTGAGACTGTATCTGTGTGAGTGGGCCTCTGAGTCCCTGGGTGAGCCTGCATTTTAGAGGGACAGTCTAGGTTGTGTGAGGGGCAGGGGGTGGCAGAGGAACCAGAGAACCAGCCTGCTGGTCACCCCCAATAAACAGCGGACAGAATGCAGCTTGGGGCACTGATGATCAGAATTCTGGTTCTCCTTTTTGTTTTTGTAGACACAGAGTGTCACTTTTTCGCCCTTGGTAGAGTGCCGTGGCATCACACAGCTCACAGTAACCTCCAACTCCTCCAACTCGCTTAGGCGAGTCTCTTGCCTCAGCCTTGGTTCTCCTTATAATTAGTCCCACAAATTCTCTGATTCTTAGAGTTCCTTTTCTTGTGCTTTTTTCTTTAATGACTTTATGGAGGCAGAAGTAAGTATAGTAAACTGCCCACGTTTAAAGTGCGCAGTTTGATCAGAATTGGTTGCCATTATAATTAAGATAACAAACATTACCATCACCTTCCCTAAAGTGTCCTTGTGCCCCTTGGCAATCGGTCCTCTACACTCTTGTCCCTGTCTACTTTTGTCACCATAGGTTATTTGTTGGCATTTTCTAGAATTTTAATAAATGAACTCGTATGTATTTTTTTTTTTATTTTTTTGACCTGGTTTATGTCATTGATCATGGTGATTTTGGGGCCCATCAGTGTGGTTTCATGTATCAATGGTTTGTTCCTCCTTTTTTTTTATTGCTGATTAGTATCCTATTGTAGGGATATACCACATTTATTTATTCATCTGATGATGGACATTTTTGTATTGGTTACAAATGTAGCTTTTCTGAACATTCATGTACATACTTTTCTATGTACACAGTTTTTCCCCCATTTCTCTGGGGCAAGTAACCTAGGAAGGGAATGGCTGGGTATGTATTTAACTTTTTATTTATTTATTAAATTTTTTTTTTTTTTTTAGACAGAGCCTCAAGCTGTAACCCTGGACAGAGTGCTATGGCATCATAGCTCACAGCAACCTCCAATTCCTGGGCTCAAGCGAGTCTCATGCCTCCGCCTCCCAAGTAGCTGGGACTACAGGCGCCCGCCACAACGCCCGGCCATTTTTGGTTGCAGCCGTCATTGTTGTTTGGCGGGCCCAGGCTGGATTCGAACCCGCCAGCTCAGGCGTATGTGGCTGGCACCTTAGCCCGTTGAGCCACAGGCGCCGAGCCTGGAGAGCCTAAGTTTTAAACCACACGCGGAGCGGCCTACCTTGTGAAAAAGACTGATTACTGAGAGAAGAGTACTCAGACAGAGGGAACACCCACTGCTAGCCCCCTAAGGCTGGGTGGAGCTAGGCTTGTTCACAGAAAGGAGCCGCAGTATGGCTACACCACAGGGCAAGGGGGAACATGGAATGGAAGATTACAAAGGGAGGCAGGACTTCAGTGAGCAGAGTATGGAGTTTAGATTTTATTCTCGGTGCTAGAGCAAACCGTACGAGGATCGTCAACAGAGAGATGATACTCTGGTTATCTGCTGCTGCATAAAAATCAACCCAAAGTTTAATGACTTAAAATAAGACTTGGGTGGAGCCTGTAGCTCGAGTAGGGCACTGGCCCCATATACCGAAGGTGACGGGTTCAAACCCAGCCTCAGCAGAACTGCAAAAACAGAAAAATAGCGGGGTGTTGTGGTGGGCGCCTGTAGTCCCAGCTACTCAGGAGGCTGAGGCAAAAGAATCTCTTAAGCCCAGGAGTTGGAGGTTGCTGTGAGCTGTGATGGCACAGCACTCTACTGAGGGCGATAAAGTGAGACTCTGTCTCTACAAAAAAAAAAAGACTATTATTTCTCATAGTTTGAGGATTGACTTTGTCTTATGACATAGCTTTGGGAAACCCTATTTGGAGTCCCTCATACTGTTGCAGGCAGATGGCAGCTGGGGCTAGAGGGATCTAAAGGCTTCTTCACGCACATATCTGGCCCCTGGACTGAGGTGACTGGGACATCTGGGGGCTGCTGTCAGGCATCACCCTTGCTGAACAACCTGGGAGCTCCTGTACAATATGGCTGTGTCAGGAGGGTCGGACCTTCCATGACAGCTAGGTGTCTTCTCCTAGCACAGTGGTTCTCAACCTTCCTAATGCCTCCTAATGCCACAACCCTTTAATACAGTTCCTCAGGTTGTGGTGACTCCCAACCACAAAATTACTTTTGTTGCTACTTCATAACTGTAATTTTGCTACTGTTATGAATTGTAATGTAAATATATGCAGGATGTAGTTTCATTGTTACAAAGGGGTGCAACCCACAGGTTGAGAACCTCTGTCCTAGAGTGAGCATTCAAAGAGACAAGAAGTAGGAGCTGCTTCTCTTAGAGGCTGGCATGGGAAACGGGGACAGTAGCACCTTGCTGTGTTCTGTTGGGTCATAGCAGTTCCAGAGCCCACTTATTCCATGGTAGGGGACATTGACACTTCCCAGTGAGAGGTGGTATCTAAGAATTTATGGCAGAGGTGTGTCTTCTTTTACATTTTAAAAGGGTCACTGTGGTTGCTAGGGAAAGAGTGACTGGGAGGGTGGCTTGGGAGGGGCAGTTAGATTCTCATCCTTTAGGCTTCCACAGCACCCTGCCTTTGTCAGCACACATCACACAGTTTGGCAGTTCCTTGTCTACACGTCTGCTTTCTCCATCAGACTGAATTCCTTAAGGATAAAGACTCTCCCTTATCCCAGTATCCCCAGAGTTTCATAGTACATGCTTCATAAATATTTTATGACTCGAAGAATATATAGTCAGAGGGAGGCCAAAGCATTAAAAGTCCTAAGAATATACATTTAGATGCTTCCATTCTAATCATATCAAATTGTGGTGCAGGCATAAGATCTGGCTTTTAAAACCTTTTTGCATTTCTCAGTTAAAAACACTGAATAATGCTTTAATATTATGAGCCTACCTAAAGATACATTTGGTGAATTTAACTCTTGTTTATGAGTGTTTCATTAATATTTTATTACTAATTACAATCATTTTATTTTTTTATACTGAGAACATTGTCAAAATTTATCATTTCTTAAAAATGAAGATGTGTCATTTACAAATCAGCAATTTCTGTTGATGCTTGCTCTATATGAAACCCTCAGTGGAACAAACCACAAAGAACTGGAAGGCAAGGTCCCATTTGAAGGACTGACATTTCAGTTGTAGGCAGTGGGAGACTGAGGAGAGGATGGGGTCAGTCAATGAAGGCAACTGTGGAGGTTGCTGGGGCTGCCCTGCAATCAAGGTTAGCCCGCCTCCTACTAGCTTGTACTTCTAATCCGCACCTTACCTGCTTCCTTTCTGCTGCGATGGAGACCAGGACCGTAGGGGCAAGGACACTCAGTAGTTCTAAGTCAGTGAATGTAAAACAGTGG
Organism: Arctocebus calabarensis; assembly: GCA_963573935.1. Classification (NCBI taxonomy): domain Eukaryota; kingdom Metazoa; phylum Chordata; class Mammalia; order Primates; family Lorisidae; genus Arctocebus; species Arctocebus calabarensis. The sequence continues at coordinate 55,449 of CAUYON010107996.1, forward strand.
GAAATTTTGTTGTTTAGCATAAAAATAAGTTTCTTTGTGTCTGTGAGAAAATAATTATCTAAAACTTTTTGCTTGATTTTAACTTAAGGTAATGCCATTCCTGACCACTCTATTCTACTTTAGGTATCCTGAAGCAGTTTATGTTGTTTATACTGGGGACACTAACGTCAGCGGTCAACAGATCCTAGAAGGTGCTTTCAGAAGATTTAACATCAGATTGACTCATCCAGTGCAGTTTGTTTTCTTAAGGAAACGCTACCTTGTGGAAGATTCACTCTATCCTCACTTCACACTGCTGGGCCAAAGTCTCGGATCCATTTTTCTTGGCTGGGAAGCTCTGACCCGGTGTGTTCCTGACGTATACATCGATTCAATGGGATACGCTTTCACACTTCCTCTGTTTAAGTATATAGGGGGCTGTCAGGTTGGAAGCTATGTTCATTATCCCACTATCAGCACTGACATGCTCTCTGTGGTGAAGAATCAAAATGTTGGATTTAACAATGCAGCCTTCATTACCAGCAATCCATTCCTCAGCAAAGCAAAGCTCATCTACTACCATTTATTTGCCTTCATTTATGGACTGTTTGGTTCTTGCTGTGACGTCGTCATGGTCAATTCTTCTTGGACACAAAACCATATCCTGTCACTGTGGAAGGCTGGGAATCGCACTAACGTTGTTTATCCACCTTGTGACGTGCAGACATTTCTGGACATTCCCTTACATGAGAAACAGAAGACCCCAGGACACGTCCTGGTTTCTGTTGGCCAATTTAGACCTGAGAAGAACCATGCTTTGCAGATCAGAGCCTTTGCTAAACTGCTGGACAAGGTGACCGAGTCATCTCCTCTTAAACTTGTCGTCATTGGAGGTTGCCGGAACAAAGATGATGAACTTAGGGTAAACCAGCTGAGAAAGCTGTCTGAAGATTTAGGGGTCCACAACGATGTGGAATTTAAAATAAACATTCCATTTGATGAATTAAAGAATTACCTGTCTAAAGCAACAATTGGCCTGCATACCATGTGGAATGAGCACTTTGGGATTGGTGAGTTTAGCTTTTAAATAACTTCTTTGATGCCATAAGATGTACATTTTAAGTTCTTTTGATAAAGTAGGACTCTGGAAGTCGATACCAAGTCCTGACTCTCTTCCCTTAATCCACCAAGTATGCTTTTCTCATTTGAGACCCTGTTAAGACCGTAGTTAATAGCAGGTCATATTTATTAACTACTTAACTGTGTAGAGGTCAATGTGTTGAGGTTTTTACAAGTATTGTCTGGTTTAATCCTCTGTAAAATCCTGTTTCATAGATATCATTGTTACATCTGTTTTATAAATGAGGAAACTTGAGCATGGAAAGATTTAGTCATTGCACAAGGTAAATCTCTCAGTAAGTGGTGGAGCCCACATTCTAACTCAGATACCTCTGCTCTTAGCTGCCACATTTTTTCTCCGTCTGACCCGTCTATGTATTGGTACAGATTCCTGGGCCCTACCCCAATTCTGTGAGTGACCAAATCAGAATATCTGGATGGGCCCAGATGAGTGTATTAGCCGCTCAGGTGATTCTGCCGAGCCTCCCTCCAGGTGGGCTTCTCACAAGAATCCTTTTGTTCCTTTTTTAATTCTATGAGCGTTATTGGAATGGCCCCTTCTCTTTGTGCTAAATCCTGTAAGTGTTCACCTTGCCTCTCCTTGCCCATTAGCCATTCTTGTTTACTGTAGCACAAATTGTCTCTCTTCTGACTTCCTGTTGAGTACATATTTCAGTATAAATTAAGTACTGCTTGTGTCTAATTTGGGTCAGCATATTTTTCTTTTTTCTTTTTAGTTTAAAGAGAGTTTATTCAAGTGCAAAGTTCGAGGGTGGCTGCCTGGGAACCACCAATCCCCGAGAATGGAAGTCAGTGTTAGACAAAGTTTAGGGAAGCTTAACAGAATTTCACCACTTTCTGTATAAAGCTTAATGTACAGCTACACGATCTGATTAGTTGATATGGTCTTTTTCTTTCAGGAAAGGTATATTTAACATCCCACACTAAAAATATAAGAGTCAGGGGGTCTTTTGTGTCTTCTGGTCTGAGTGAGGACAGGACAAGCAGGGGCTCAGTCCCCCTCCCGGTGCGTCCTGCCCCGCTTTGTGTCGCTAAACTGTCCTCACCCCCTCTCCGTATCCTTCCCTTTCTGTTTAAGACAGCATATTTTTCTTAAGGGCTTACTTTGTGCGTCATGTTGCGTTCCTAGGGAAAATAAGAAAACATAAAACGAAATTTCCGATACTAAGGCTACAATCTAGTTTATACGTTTTTTTAAGAGGCAGGGTCTCACTCTGTCACACAGGTTGGAATACAGTGGTTTTTCTTAGCTCACTGTAACCTCAAACTCCTGGGTTTAAGCAATCCTCCCACCCCAGCCTCCGAGGTAACTGAGACTACATAAGCACTGTACATAATTCCTCACGCAGGTAATTTTTCTATTTTTTTTTAAGAGATGGGGTCTCACTGTGTGCCCCAGGCTGGTCTTAAACTCCTGGCCTCAAGTGAGCCTCCCGTCTTTGCCTCCCAAAGTACTAGGATTATAGATGTGAGCTCTCTCATACTTTTCGCTCTCTCTCTCTCTCTTTTTTTTTTTTTTGTAGAAACAGAGTTTCACTCTATCGCCCTCGGTAGAGTGCTGTGGTGTCACAGCTCACAGCAACCTCCAACTCCTGGGCTTAGGCGATTCCCTTGCCTCAGCCTCCCGAGTAGCTGGGAGTACAGGCACCCGCCACAATGCCCGGCTATTTTTTTGTTGCAGTTTGGCCGTGGCCGGGTTTGAACCCACCACCCTCAGTATATGGGGCCGGCGCCCTACCCACTGAGCCACAGGCACCGCCCTATCTTATACTTTTCTACCCCTAGTTAATGGCAGAGTGCTTGGCCCAGACATTCACCAGGAACATATTGATCCAATCTTCTTTGAGGGGTCTGAGCTCCTGTGCTTCCTGCCCCAGATACTTACTGAGCATTCACTCTGTGAATGAATGGCACTGCCATGAGGTGCTGGGGGTGTGACAGCAGCAGGAGCTGCTCTGCCTGTCAGAGACTTCTCACTCTTGGTTGGCCCCAACAGGCTACAAGTGCTGTGCTAGAAAGCGCAGGTGGCCGAGTGGTCTTGTTTGTGCTAGAGTAAACAAGAATGGCTAATAGGCAAGGAGGGGTAAATTGAAAACTTACAGGATTTGGCATAACTAGAAGGAGCCATTCCAATAATGTGCATAGAATTAATAAAGGAACAAAAGAATTACTGTGAGAAGCCCACCTGGAGGGATGCTCAGGCCTGTAATCCCAGCACTCTGGGAGGCAAAGCCAGTGGATTGCCTCAACTCACAAGTTTAAGACCACCCTGAGCCAGAGTGAGATCCTGTTTCTCTAAAAAATAGACAAGTGTTGTGGTGAGTGCCTGTAGTCCCAGCTACTCAGGAGGCTGAGGCAAGAGAATCACTTGAGCCGAAGAGTTTGAGGTCACTGTGAGCTATGATGCCATGGCACTCTACCGAAGGCAATAAAGTGAGACCCTGTCTCAAAAAACATTTAAAAAGAGCAGGTGAAATGAAGCCCTAAAGAGAAGCCCCTGCCACAGATCTGTGGGGCAGGGAGCAGTTGCCCAAGAGAGTGATGTGATGCTGAAGCTGGGCCCTGAACGGTGATTAGAAGTTGGGCAGGAAGGGAGGATTTCCAGCAGAGGGAACAGCACTGTGACAGGAGTGAGCTCAGGAGCAACAGCAGCTCTCCCAGGGACTAAGTACAACGCAGCTGGGGCCACAGGGGAGACAGCAGAATGATGGAGGGGTAATCTGAGCCGGCCAGGCCAGATGGAAGGACATTAAATATTGGATGATTTAAGTGCTGGCCGGGTGCTGCTCACACCTGTATTCCCAGCACTCTGGGAGTCCGAGGTGGTGGATCCCTTGAGCTCAGGCATTTGAGACCAGCCTGAGCAAAAGCAAGACCCCATCTGTACTAAAAACAGAAAAACCAGCCAGGCGTGTGGCGGGCACCTGTAGTCCCAGCTACTCAGGAGGCTGAGGCAGGAGGGTTGCTCAGGGCCAAGAGTTTATGCTGCATTAAGCTATGATGAACCAGTGCACTCCAGCCTAGGAGACTGACTGAGACTCTGTCTGAAAATTTTAAAAAACAAAACAAAAAAAGCTTGTTTCCTAAAGTCCACTCTGGCAGCAGCATGGGCAGTGGGTTGGTGAGGAGCAGAGAGAGCAAGACCTTGGAGATGGAAAGAGGAGTGTGGCTGCTGCAGCAACCCGATGAGGTGTTGGCTGACTGAACTTGCAGGTGGACGTGCTTGGGAAGGACTAAACAGGACTTGGTGGTCAGCCAGATGCTTTACATGAGGGAGGAAGAAAGGCCTAAATAACAGCCCAGGGTTTGGGGGGCTGGGAAACTTTGTGAATGGTTTGGCTAGCCACAAGAGAGGGAACACGTGAGCAGAGGCCATCGGTGGGCTGGGAGCAGTTGGTGAGCCAGCACCAGTCGTATTTGAATTGTCCGAGGGGCCTCTGAGTGCGTGTCTGGGAGGGAGTTGTACATCGGAGTCTAATGTGAAGGAGAGGGGTCTGCTCTGCTAATACGGATTGAGGCTCTGTCCTTGTGCAGGTGGGTGCTGAGCCCCCGTGGTTGTGGATAAGATTGTGGGGATTGTCAGAGGGTCTTTACCTAATGAATGCCATCAGTGTAACCCGGTTTCTTGTACCCTCACTGAATCCCCAACAATAAATTTTAAAAAAAAGTTCTACCTGGTTTCCTGTACCCTCAATGAGTCCCCAACAATCAAAAAAAGATTGTCTGTGGGACATGTGCAGAGTGGGAAGAAGCTCTTAGTGTAAAATGCAGGAAACAGGAACAGTTGAGAAGTGGGCAGAAGAAGAAATGCTGGGGGGGCGGAGGGGGACCAGCTAAGTGCAAGCTGAGCACACTGACTTAGAAACCAAGGAAGAAAGTGCTTCAGAAAGAAGCGGAAGGGCAGAGATCCCAGTGCTTCCCACATCTGGAAGGGCAGTCATTGGTGACCTGGGAAGAGCATGCTCAAGGGAGAAGTGGAAGCAAAAGTCAGACAAAAGTGAGCAAAAAGTCAAAGTTGAGCATGAAGAGGCAAGCACATGGAGTTAGTGAGTGCAAACCACGCTTTCAGGAAGTTTCTCTGAAAAGAGGAGTGGAGAAGGGACGGTGGCTCGGGGGAGCCTCCAGCCCTGCAGGCGTGTGGCACAGTAGCTCCTGTGCTGATGGAAAGGGTCCAGCAGAGAGGAGGCATAAAGTTGACTAGACCCAGGTCTCAGAATACACCAGGGTGCTCTCTGTCCTCAAGCAGTTACAGGCTGAGCTGCAGAGATCTTGTCACTGTCACATAAACAGCTGGAATGATTTCTGTCCTGGGCATCTAAGATATCAGCTGTCTACCATTTTTCAGAGATTTGGGAAAGCAGTCACTTAAATCATTCTCTGAAGGGCTTCATTCTGCCAGAATTATGGCTCAGCAGACTGGCTAGAGGAATGTATACTCGCACCTGTATCAGTTGACAGAAATCACCCCCAACTTCCATTCAGCGCAGCCCTGCTGTGGGGTACTGCCCAGGTCTCCAGCGTGCCGGAAACCCAGGCGGGAGCATGAGCGCCGCCTTCGTGTGCTGCACAAAGGTGCCTCACGTGGTTTTTTGTTATTTTTTCTGCTAATAATGTAATTTGAACTCTTAAAATTTTGCTTTTGGTATCTTTTTACTCCTTTTATCTTTCTAATACCTGTTAACGTCTACCACCTTGCTAATATTCTCTACTCTTCTACTTTAATTATCTGTGATGTAACCATGAGGTTTCACAGTTGACAGACTTGCCACCATGCCCTTGATGTTGGCAGCACTGAGTGAACAACTCAGTAAGGTTGCATAACCTTGGTGTATCAGCGTCTCACAGCTGTGTTTGTGTCGACGCCTGGTGGAATCGTCATTCTTGAGTGTTTTTGTGTGCCCTTGCAAGAATGTGGGAGCTTCAATTAGAGCAACAAAGAAACATTCGTAAATTTCTTGTTAAACTTGGCAAGAGTGGAAGTGAAATCAGGGACATGTTAGTCCAAGTTTGTGGGGATAATGCTGTGAAGAAAACAGCAGTGCACAAGTGCATTAAATGTTTTTCTGGGGAGAGAAAACATCACTGATGAAGAGAGGTGAGGGGCGGGGGCAGTAGCAAAACTGAGGAAAACAGTGCAACAGTTTGTTGAATTGTATGTCAAAATTGTCAGCAGACGGTGAGAAGCCTAACAAACTGAGTTATTTTCCTGCGAGAATCAGGAAAATCTTAACTGAAAATGTTAGCATGAGAAAGGTGCGGCTCTTACGTCGCGCAGTGCACCAGCTCACACAGCATCATCCGCGACGGGGTTAGCCAGTAAAACAAATGCTTACATTGGAATACCCTCCCCACTCACCTGATCTGACTTCAATAAAAGAAATATTGACAGGAATCCATTCTGAGGATGTTCAGGATATCCAGGGTAATATGATGACGGCTCTGATGGCCATTCTAGAATTGCTCTGACGGGAGGACGAGGCGCTGGTGTCAGTGCACAGCTTGCCAGCGGGAGTCACCTCCCGTGACTGAAGGGATGTTCAGCAGTGAGATACGGAGCTCTTTTTCTAGATGAGTTCATAAACTTAATTGTCAGATCTCATTTGTTGAAGGCTATTCTTACATCTACTTGTCTGTTTTAATTTTGGCATTATTGTGAAGACTAAACTTAAAATTTTTTATTTTGCACCATGGAAGTTAAATAAGCAAATTTATAGACATGCAGACATTGAATTGAATTTTTTATGAATCTCTCAAAATTGGAAGGTTTCTGCTCATCCTTGTTCTGTGAATACACTCAAAAACTTAAAAGGCTACATGGTTTTTCTTTCTCAGGAGTGGTGGAATGTATGGCAGCTGGCACAATCATCCTTGCACATGATTCAGGGGGCCCGAAGCTTGACATTGTTGTTCCTCATGAAGAAAAGATAACTGGATTTCTGGCCGAGAGTGAGGAAGGCTATGCTGAGACTATGGCTCGTATTCTTTCCATGACTGCAGAAGAGAGACTCCAAATCAGAAAAAATGCTCGTGCGTCTGTAAGCAGATTCTCTGATCAGGAGTTTGAAGTGACATTCCTGTTATCTGTGGAAAAGTTATTCAAATAATGCCATGTATGTACAAATTAAAGGTATTTTATATAAAATTTTTAAACACCTTCATATGTAAATATTTTTCCAAACTGATTCCCTATTATGATAAAGGCAGCCTATGCAATATTCTTAGCATTATATACATAGGCAAGGTATTTATTTCAGTGTAAAAATCAGATTAGTATGAGGCCCAACGCTCTAAAAAATATGAATCTGAAAGAAAAAAATTAAGTCATGAAATTTGCTATAATCCATATTTTTAAAATTTCATTTGTCAAATCATTTTTAAGAAACAGGAAAGAAATTTTCCTTTTAGAAAAAAAAATGTTCTGTCAGCATCTATTTTTGCTTAAAAAACAAAAAGGAAAAAAGAAAATAATAATTGACTAGAACTTTAGGATAAATGTTCTGACATTTTTGGAACACAGGAAAATTCTGATACATTTAAATTCTAAACAATATTGTAGGTGACCCTTTGTAATATACCCCTTGAAAGAAACTTTAAGCAAGCTTATTTAATCACGTTCCCAAAGCATATAGTCAAGAGACAAGACAGACTGACGTTTTCTGAGTGTATAAGCATGTGAGGGCAAGGTCCTGCCAGCAGTCCTTTCAATAACTAGGCATTTGTAGAAATGTTTTTGTGTAGAACCTTCATGTGAACCTCTCTTTATCTCTTAACAGCCGTACATCTCAGAGGCCGGAAGTTAGCTTCAGGTCATTCAGGAGACCATCAGTTGGTTTTCTGACATGAGTTCCATCTGCAAAATGCATTTTGGAAAGAGCATTGGACAAAGAGTTAGCATTCCTGAGGCTACCCTTAGCTTCATCATGACAAACGTCTGACCTTTTGACACTAAAGCTGCTCCTTAATCTTGCTGAGGCTCAGCGTCTTCATGTATAATCTTCAGGTGTTAATCTGTATCCTCACGACCTTCTACAGTTGTGATACTGAGAAGGAAAGTGGGTGAAACTACTTTGAACATTATAAACGTTACTTTCCATAAAAGTAACAATATACAGGATGGACATAAAGTTCATGTGCAATTTAAACCAGTAAACGTACATAGTTATTAGGTAATCCTGCACTTATCAACGCATTACTCCTCTGTAGATTCCTGGTTACTGAGGCAGCAGCTAGGAAGTGGTGTTAAGTTTAATATGATTTCTATCCTGAATAACACGAAACAAAGTGTGTGTTTAGACAAGGACCATAAAGACCTCAGTGTTTGCATTTTCTGCATATGTAGCATTTCCTGCTAGTTCAGTGAATTGAAACCCCTCACAGTGTGATTCATCTTTGTGTGAGGAGCACAGGCAAGAAGTGTGTTATTCCTTGACAGTCTGCTCTCAACCATTTATCAGTATCTACTCCCAATTATGTTGTTGGTTCATCTGCAGGCCATCTTTCTGCCATCAGATCAAAAAGCAAAACAAGAGTTAGTCACAAGGTGTTCTGACACGAGCATAGCTGTGTGTTCAAGATGACTCCATCTAGAAAAGAAGGCTGCTAGGAACTGGAGTGAAAGGCACCCTACAGATGCTCCAGTCCATTTCTCTCTGATTTTCAACTTCACAGACAAGAACAATTTAAATCTAAAGAATTTGGCTCGGCGCCTGTGGCTCAACGGGCTAAGGTGCCAGCCACGTACACCTGAGCTGGCGGGTTCGAATCCAGCCTGGGCCCGCAAAACAACAATGACAGCTGCAACCAAAAAATGGCCGGGCGTTGCGGTGGGCGCCTGTAGTCCCAGCTACTTGGGAGGCAGAGGCAGGAGACTTGCTTGAGCCCAGGAATTGGAGGTTGCTGTGCCATGGCACTCTGTCCAGGATGATGGCTTGAGGCTCGGTCTCAAACAAAACAAAACAAAAAAAAAATTATTGACTAGGATCATTTTCATGACTTACTATGAATTTTTTCCTTTTAACCTAACCTGTTAATGAAGAAACCAGCTCTTCCTTTTCCTGTATACTTGGAATAAATAGAATAAAAAACAACAAACAAAATAGCTACTAGAAATATTGGACTAACTGGAAAAAAAACCCTTTGTGTTTAGCCTTAAATTGTGTAAGATTCTCAAATAGTCTTAAACTATAATCCTTAATTTAATTTTTTGAAAAGTGCTGTGTTTTCTTAAAACATTTCTCTTTCTTCCCTACCCCTCTATCAGTACCCTGGGCATCCATTACAATAGAGAACTATCCCTGGTAGAATTGTGATAGGGTTCATGTTAGATATAGATAATTCTAAGGACAATGGCCGATTGATAGATGGCTGGGGAAATTTTGTTACTTTGTATTGCCTTTCCTTAAATATTTAATAGGTAATTGTCTTGATTAAATTTGTCTATTAAAGACAATAGCTTTGATAAACATTGCAAGAGGGTTACAACAATGCACTCCTGCTTTGATATCATAATATGTTATTTGAAAGGCTTTTTAAATCAATAAAAAGCAATTTAGTGCAATTCCCATTGACTTGTATAAAATTGGCATGTATGTTTTAGAATGATGGATAGTTCAGTGTGGTTGTTTAAAAAGAAAATTATATTCTTGGGCTGGAGAGAGGTGGTATATCATGGATGAAATTGGTCATGGAAGTCCTTGGTACTTCCTGATATTTGGGTGACCGAATGGAATGATTGGCTTTTGTTTCCAGGCTGAATATTTCCCAGTGATTCTTTAGCATATGCACTTGGGTGTCCCTGCAGGTTACATCCTGGACAGCAGAACAATTTGCTACTGTGAAACTTTTAATGAGTTATTACCTATAGATACTTAGAATGCTGAAACAGAAAAAGTATTATGTAAGTTTTAGAAATAATTATTACTAATCACTCCAAGACCAGTTCAAACAACTGATCAATCAGGTGAGATAGAAATAGCATGAATTAGGGAGGAAAGCATGTCAGCATTTGCTGTGTAACACAGAAACCTCAAATGTAAAGATTTAAAAAAAGAACCATTTATTCCATTTATTATTTAGCTCAGGGTTCTCTGGGTCATCCAATTGAACCGGGCTCAGCTGGATGGTTTTTCTACTTTTTGGCTCTTTCTCGAGCATTTGTGGTCAGCTGGGAGGCCATCTGATGCCTGGCTAGTCTAGAGTGGGCTCAGCTGGGATAGCTGTCTTTGAACTTGTGCATGATCTCATGGTGAAGACAGAAGCAACCAAGCAAAGTCACAAAGACCAGCTTAGGTTGGCCAAGGTCCAAGCTCCAAGTCCAACTTGGATTCACTGGGGAGGAGGGAGAAATAAACTCTGCTGATAGGATGAAGTGTGAAATCACAATGGAAAAAGCATGGATGCAAGAAAGTGAAAGTTCTGGCCAATCAACCATAGAGGGTAGCTGATATAAAAGATGGTGCGGAGAATGAATTACAGGAGCTGGATGTGCCTATGTAAGTATAGGCATTTGGATGGGAGCTGATGTCAGGTGTAAGACCAAGAGAAGAATAAAAATGACTTCAAAGTCATAACTGCAGGTGACTCAGGACATGGTGACACTATGTAGATAAATAGGAAATGTGGTAGGAGAGGCATTCACCTTTGAAGGTATAGAGTTTGAAATAGAAGTGAGGTGATAAGGAGAAATTTTCCAGTAAGAGGTCCCAAAACCCAAAGAGAAACCCAGCCTATAGAAAAGATACTTAGTTGTGAATAGATGTAAATAAACACCAAGGCCAACACCGACAGCACCTTTTTTTCCTCTAGCCAGCACCCACTGCTCTTCTCTGGTAACCTCAATTGATTGGTTTCTTTTTGAGTTTCCTTTGGGTGGACACTCCCTCTCCAGATGATAGTTCCTGGCATTTGGCCACGCTACCCAGGCCAGGCCAATCAGCACATTCTGTCCTTCCAATCCCCATGATTGGTTTAGGATTGACACCTGATCACCTTGGGCCTATTAAAGCTAAATCTTGAGGCTCATGCCTATAATCCCAGTTTAGGAGGCAAAGGGGGGGGAGGGTCATTTGAAGCTAGGGGGTTGAGCCCAGCCTGGAAAACATAGTGAGACCCCATCTATAAAAAAAAGAAAAACTAGCTTGGTGTGATACAGCACATCTGTAGTTCCAGCTATTTGGGAGGCTGAGGCAGGAGGATCGATCACTTGAGGCCGGGAGATTGAGGGTACAGTCAGTGAATTATAATTGTGCCTCTGTACTGCAGGATAAATGACAGAGTGAGACCCCATCTCTAAAAATGAGATATAAAAAGTTAAAAATTCCCTAAATCTTGGCAGTTTTGATGGAACCACTGGAGCTTTCTTTTCCATCCATCGCAGCAACTGAACTACTAGAACTCATCAGTAGAGTCTGCCTGGAAGGAAAGCCAACAGAAACAAAAGTACACAATAGAACTGTGTGTTTACGAGTGTGCGTATATGTGTGAGAGAGATAGAAATATACAGAGAGAGATATGCAATTTAGCCTCTGGCATCTGATTGTATCAGAGCCATATATACTTCTAAACTTTTCAGTTTCAGGAACCAAAAATCACCCTTTTCACTCGAACTAGTTTAAATTAGTTTTCTGTCATATGAGTATGACACTAATTTGACAAAAGAAAAGAATATAAACTTAGAAGATGCTTGCATTTTAGGGGGCTGAAGAAAAAGAGTAAGTAGGAAAAGCCCGCGGAGACAAGGAAGCCAAGGAGACAGAAAGGACCGGCAGGCCCTGTGCTGTCACGTGTGGGAGCAAGGGCTCTGTGCTGATGCTGACTTGGGGGCAGGACGAACTCTGAGAGCGTGCTCCTGGCAGCAGCGTGTTGGAGAGGAAGGTGCTCTGCCACGGTCTAAGGACCGAGTGGGTGGTTTCCTTTGTCCAAAAAAGGCTAGTCACTTGGGCTTGAAACCTTGGAGTCAACTCTTCCTCCTCCCTCTGCCACAGCCCAGACATCCAAACAGTCATCGTGTCCTGTAAATTCCGCCCCCCCCCAACAATTATCCTTGGACTCCAACCTTCCCTCGTGTTTCCACTGCCAAGGGCTGGGTCCAGGTGCCCAGCGCTCCTTTCCTGGAACACGCGGTGGCTGCATTGCAGCTCCCGGGACTGGAGTCTCTCACCTCTGCCTTCTTTCTTTATTCTGCTGCCAGGTTTTTTGTCTTAAGGTTCAGTTGTGATTGTGAAATAGCCACACACAGTGAGTGGCCACTGGCTGGGAACCCAGAGCCAGCTCAGACTTGCTATGGAATGTTTGGAAAGAGTCTGGGCTTCCCTACATATGGGGCTCTAATCTTTGAAGTGAGGTGTTGAACTAGGTCCTCTGACATTTGTTGCTTCTCCACTGCCTATAAATTAAAATCCTAGCCTTCACCAAAGTCTTTTAGCCCTACTTTAACCTTTAACTCCATCACCTTGTTTTTCTTTTTGCAGTTTTTGGCTGGGGCCAGCGCCCTACTCCTTGAGCCACAGACGCTGCCCAACTCCATCACCTTTAAGATACATGTAACTTGGCTAAAATGAAATAACTCGTGTGTATAAATGCCTTCCACCTTTACATCACTATTTCTTTTCATTGTACCCAAAACCCTTTGTCCTTGTACTATATGGAAATCCTATCTATCCTCCAAGGCCAAGTTCAAATGCTGTGTGTGAAGCTTTCCTGAACCCGTGTTCTTGGTCAGGACGCTTTGCTGTGTTCTATTACTGTTCGTGGATGTATCTTGTCTCCTGCCAAATTATCAAGAACTTGAAGATTGAAATTCTGTCACATTGCTGTGGCCCTCAAGGTGTCTCCCAGAATAACTAGTTCTCAGTAAATGGTTGAGTTAATGAGAAAAAATACTTTATTGTCGTATGGCCCACTGTGGCATCTTGCGAATCCTCCCAGGCCAGTGCAGTGTCGTGAGTCTGCTGAGTAGGGTTATGTGATAACAAAGCAAAGGGCCTCTTGAGCTTCACAGTGAGCATCACTGAGGCCAGGACAAAGCCATTCCTGCCTGGGCCAGGTGTGTGTCACCAAAGTTGGTGCTGGGTGAAAGTCTCAGGCGGAGCCTTTCATATCCACGTTGAGACCAATCCTGGCAGCCTTTGCCTCAGTGCTTGCAAGAGAACGGTGAGCACAGTCTGGGCTGAGCCGAGCGCTCACCACCTGTTGCTGTGCTTCGCGGTGGAGAGGAGTGTGGAAGGGAGAGCAAAGCAGAAACGGGGAGAAGGGAGAATAGGGGGTGGCGGGTAAACTTGGGGATTACAGAGGTGCCAGTGTTCCCCATAATCTTTTTTACAGCACGGGTTTCAACTCCAGATCTGCAAACTTGTCGATGTGTTGCGGTGAGACTGACTATCGACACAGCCAGTGCCCGTGGCCAGCAGTCGGAGTCAGGCGGCTGTCTCCTACCTTGCACCACGAACCTTGAGACCTGCCTCTGGAATGCTGGTTTTCCGTGGGGCTGCGGGAAGCAGACGGCTGTACTTGGGTGAACCTTTGCTCCTTCCTTATTATCTTGCCCTCTCCACCCACAGCAACTGAAATCATTAAAATCCTGTATAATTAAAGTTTCATCCACGTTACAGCAGTCATGTTTGCCGGCCACAGTGGAGTGTATAAATATCTTAGACAGGCCTAAAGACAGAGGCTGCTTCCTGCCGCGGTCTCTCCCTGGCACAGGCTGCCGCCCGCTCCAGCAGCCGGGTGGGGGCTGATCTCCCACCAGCCCTGCTCTGAACGGACCTTTGTCCCACAGCTTTATGGACAGGGATCGGGCCGAGGGACAAGTTCTTGGAGCAGGTGAATGTCTTTGCTCTGTTTATTACAGGAATTTCTTTCTTCTCTCACTCCTCATCCAGTTCTGTTTAGAATTTAGTCTTTTGTTTGGAATATATTAATATTTAGATTAAATTATCCACGTAAAAGCTTCATCTTCTCATTTAACTGGTAAATGGGAGCTTATCTTCCTTCCTCCCCGTTCTTTCTGCCCATGTCTTGTTAGTTTCTCTGAAATAATTTGCATTGCCATTTCATTGCTTAAAAATCCCACTTATACATTGTTTACATGTATCAAAATATCACATGTACCCGTAACACATGCAATGATGATATGTCAATAAAAAATACAGAAGACCACCCATAACACACATTCACTGAACAACTGAGTTTTGAGCACATGCCACATGCTGGGCACTGCTAAGAGCTCTCTTGACAGAGACTCTAGGAGCTCCAGGGGTCATGAAGGGAAGGCCCAGAGGTCGGTCCCTACCGTGGGGTTCTGCAGTCCTGTGACTGGGACCACTTTGTGTCATTGAGAGCAAATCTAAGTCATAGGTTATTATATCCGGTGCAGGTATCATCACACTGGTTGTGACTTCACCGTTGTGTCACCTCAACTGAGATGCTTGTGACAGCTTTGGGATCAGCATATGTCTCGTTTCTCACACAGCAGACTTCGAGGCAAGGATTTGAGTGCAAACAGTTTACCTGGGAGGTGGTCCCAGGTTAAGTGAGTGAGGACGTGAGACAGGAAGGGAATGAAGCCGCCAAAAGGGGGGTGTTATCAAACCTCTATGGGCATCTGGAGCCCAGTTCCTCCGGGGAGCTCTGAGTACAGAGCGTACCTCAGAGTCATCCCATCTGAGGCTCTAGGAAGCTGGTGTCATCTGTCACCTGCACCCAGAGGGTGTTGGTTGGTTGGGGAGAGTTTGGGGGACTAAACGTACTCCCTGCTTGCTGGCTCGTCTGTAGACAGGGAGCAGATCTCAGGCAGAGTCACCGATGTTTGCACTTGGCAGCCTTCCCCGTAGTAGTGAGGGCTGTGAAGAGACGACTGAGGACTTAGAGATTCACTATAACAGGGGACATCCATTTTTTGCTTGCAGAGCCCCCTGTACACTTGATTCTCATTGTTTGCAATGGTTGTGTTCTAAAATGTCACCATGAATACTGAATTAGCAATGACTGAAGCCCTGCTTCTACAGGAAATAAAAGGCTGGGTACGTGGGAGTTCTCGTCACATCTAGTGAACTGATCAAAACACAACCTCGCTTTGTGTGTCTGTTTAGAGATGGCTTGTTCAACACAGTGTTGATTCATTAATGTTGGACTAACGGCCAGTAGCCTTATAACTCATGTCTGAACAAAACTTGTCTAATACACGTGTTTTCTCATAAAGCATGTCACAGACTTTTTGTTCCTAGGAACGGTAGACGGCACTTTGGCATTGTGCTTGGATGCCAAGACAACAAAACCCTAGAGAATTGATCCTACCTTCATTTACCTAACAAATATTTATGGGCACTGCTATGTTCACAGGATAGGCATGGAACAACAGGAAGACACACATACAACTCCAAGCACCTGAGCGTATGGTAATCTAAGACGGTTCGAAATTACATGGAACACAATTCCTGGAAATTTCCTAATTCAATATTTCACATTCAATTGGTCTCTTGTATGTTATTTCCTTTCCTTTTGCTTTAGAGCAGTGATTTTCAGCCAGTATGCCATGAAAGGAGCTTAGGCCTGCCATGAAAAATTTAAAGATCATTATTTTCAAAAGAAGTTCAAGCCACATTAAGAATATTCTTTTTTAGCCGGGCGTTGTGGCAGGCGCCTGTAGTTGCAGCTACTCGTGAGGCTGAGGCAAGAGAATTGCCTAAGCCTAGGAGTTGGAGTTTGCTGTGAGCTGTGTGATGCCATGGCACTCCACCGAGGGAGACTCTGTCTCTACAAAAAACAAAGTGAGACTCTGTCTCTAAAAAAAAAAAAAAAAAAGAATATTCATTTTGTTAACTCTTTCTTTTGATCAACATAATTTAAGTATAGGTTAGCTATAGGCTGAAAAAATTTAGCACTGCAACTAACTCAGAAAAGAACCAAGGTCCCATTCAATGATTAAGATGTAATAGAAGGTCAAACACCTTTACAACAAATTTCAAATGTTTTTGCCACATGAACATTTATACTCTTTTTTTTTGAGACGGAGCCTCAAGCTGTTACCCTCAATAGAGTGTCGTTGCATCACAGCTCACAGCAATCTCCAATTCCTGGGCTCAAGCAAATCTCCTGCCTCTGCCTCCCAAGTAGCTGGGACTACAGGTGTCCGCCACAACGCCCGGCCATTTTTTGGTTGCAGCCACCATTGTTGTTTGGTGGGACCAGGATGGTTTTGAACCTGCCAGCTCAGGTGTACGTGGCTGGCACCTTAGCCCGTTGAGCCACCAGCACTGAGCCAACATTTATACTCTTAACTATTGTTGCATTAGTAAATAATACCTGAGACTAAATTTCTTTTATACCTCAATATTTATTTTTTTCTTTTTTACAAGTTTTTTTTTTTTTACAGTTTTTTGGCTGGGGCTGGGTTTGAACCTGCCACCTCTGGCATATGGGGCTGGTGCCTTACTCCTTTGAGCCACAGGTGCCACCATTTTACAAGTTTTTAAAATTATTATCTTTTTTATTTTCAAGTGTGCTATGATAAAAAATGTTGAAAAGCACTGCCTTAAAGAGAAGAACTTTCATACAACAACCATACATCTTGCTTACTTCTAATTCCATTGCTATTTTTTGAGGAATTGCCCCTTCATTTTCTATGGCAGCTGTATGATTTTACCATCTCACCAGCAATGTGCAAGTGTGCCATATTTTTCACATCCTTGTCCACACTTGTTTTTTTCCATTTTTTTGTTAATTGTCATCCTAATGGTTGTAAAGGTATCTTTGTTGTGGTTTTGATTTGGATTCCTGTAAAGACTGGTGATGCTGAACATCTTTTCATTTGCTGTTGATTGTGTACTTTGTTTGGAGAAATAACTATTCAACTCCTCTGCCCATTTTAAAATTTTGTGTTGTTGAGTTATATTATTTTTTTTTTAAATGAGAAGTACTAGCACTTTATACAAAGCATATTCAAAAGGGGCTATGATGGCCAATTTTATATGTCAAGTTACCTGGGCCATGGGGTGCCCAGATATTTGGTCAAATATTATTCTGACTGTTTCTCTGAGAGTGTTTCTAGAAAAAAGCGATATTAAATGGTTGGGTCTCATCCACTCACTCAAAGACCTGAATAGAACAAAAAGGCTGATTTTCCCCTGAGTAAGAGAAAATTCCTCCAACCTGTCTTTGAACTTGCCTTTGACTTGAACTGAAACACTGCCATTTGCTGGATCTTGAGGCTGGTGGCTTTTGGACAGGATCTAGACCATCAGCCCTTCTGTATATTCAGCTTGCAGACTGCAGATTTTGAGACTTGTTAGTTCAAGACTTATGTAAACCAATTTCTTTTATTATTACTGTTATTTTTAATTCAGATTAATGTGAAGGTACAAATGATTAGGTTACATTGTTTGTGTTTCTAAGGTGAAGTTCAAGTTGTAATTGAGGCAGGTGAGGGCTTCATCCTGGGGGTATGCTGTACATATAATGTGCCCATCAGGTTAGAGCTTCCCAATCCCCTTTCCTTTTCTCCTCCCCCCACTTAAATATACTTGTGTTACTGTCTTGTATGGGGATGTAGTTGTTTTTCTATATAATAAATCTCTTTCTACACATATAGAACTATACATTTGACTGGTTCTGTTTGTCTGAAGTACCCTGACTAATACAGGAACCAGTTATTTGAGGAAAATGAATTGTAGTTTCCATTTAAACCGTTTTTGTTATAGAAATAATTCCCTTTTTGTTATAGAAATAATTTGTTGCTTGTAATGGTTGTAAAATATAGTCTGTATGAGTTAAAATTTAGTACATATTTTTATCAGCGTATCTTTCCACTGGTACATCTCTGTTTTGTAGGTGACATTCTGTACTTTGTCTTATGTTCAGACTTCTGCTCAATTGGTTTGGGGAGCTGCTGAGTACTGTGCTACACAGAGGTGGGCCAGTCCTTTGGGCTCTAAATGTGGTGATGTGCTCAATATCATCCCTTGAACAGGTATGGCGTTTACTGTAATGAGTGTCATATTTCTCCACCACGTGCCTAAGCCCATTAAAGCACTGATCCTCTTGATGATATTTTACTAAAATTAAGACCAAGTACTTTATATTATTATTATTATGGTTTGATTGCTTTTTTGAGGAATTAGAAATAGAAAATTAGGTTCCTAATAAAGGCCATTTTGTCCTATTTGTTCTGCATTATTGCCTCAAAATCTGGCAATGGCTCACTGGCAATAAATATTACTTCTTGAATCAAGAAGTAGGCTTTATTCTTCTCTGTTCACTTCAGAGAAGCCTTAATATGGTCCAGTAGTTTTAGAATCACTTGAGGCTTTTTCTATACACAGAAACTCGGCCTTACCTGAGACCCACTAAATCTGAGCTGAGCCTACATTTTAACAAGATCCCCAGGTGACTCATATGACCCATTAAAGTTTGAGAAACATGGGTTTAAAGTATCACCGTGTCCTATATTTGTTTCACTTGAAGTCTTTCAATACAATAAAATAATTTTATAGCTTGAAGGAGACTTAGAAGTTATCTGGTCTGATTTTCTTATTTCACAGAGAGAAAAAACTGGAATCCAAAGAGATTAAATGGCTTGCCCATTGTCACACTGGGCTTAGGTACAGAGCTCATTATTGCGATTGCAATTTCTTTTGTTAGAATGTATTATCTCTTGTGTTCTCAGTGTAAATTCAGATAAAGCCTTCCTAGGCTTTGGAGGTGGCAGGGCATTTGTGTTCATTTTGCAGACAAGAAAAATGAGATCTGGGAAGGTGAAGTAACTGATTGAAGCCAAGAGAGTAGATACAGGCAGGACAAATACAATTACGCTATGTGACAAATGACCCCCAAACCTCAGTGGCTTTAAACAACGAAACTACTTACACTCCCACGTGTTCACATGGATTGACTTGGGGCCTATCTCCATCCTGTTTTTAGGATCCACGCTGGTGGGCCGGGTACTATTTAGAGCCTTGCCAATAGCAATGGCAGGAAGAACACCAGGCAAAACACACTGGCTTTTAAAATTGCCTGGAATTGACACGTGCCACTTGTTTTCATATCATTGGTCAAAACCAGTCATCTGACCATGCTGAGAATAATATGGCCAGAAATAAAACCAGTGGTGTGCTTGTAAATATTTAATAACTTATTTGTAGCCTTTGCTGATTTCTTGTTAAAACATTCTATTTATGGCTGACATCAGGCTACCAACATGATGGCACTGAATTTGTTAGCGCAGAGAGATGTGCACAATTGGCCTCCCTTAGCTGATAAAAGCCGAAGGTCGTCACTTCATAATATGTTGAATAATCAGTCCTCCCATGCAAATGATAGTGATGAAGAATAATACTGTATGTCAAAGAAGGCATGGATATATAAGTAGCATGAGTATTTAGCCATAGATATAACAGTTGTATTTATATGATTTGTATAAGGAAATCTATCTAAAAAGATTGTCACATTCAGCCCTATTTAAAATTATAGTAGTTAATACATATGTATGTAGTTATTATTAAGTAATGCATGGATAATAAATCACAATTATTACTCTCTAAAAAAAAAGTAGCATGGGTATTGAAATTAAAGAAACATATCAAATTCAGCATGGCAACTAAGTCAGAAAAGAACCAAAGTCCCATACAGTGATGACAACGTAATAGAAGGTCAAACACCTTTATGACAAATTTCAAATGTTTTTGCCACATGAATATTTGTACTCTTAACTATTGTTGCATTAGTAAATAATACCGGAAACTTAATTCTCTTTTATCCCCCAATATTTCTATCTGTACTTGAGATGGGATTGACCTTACATGGCTTTTGTGACTGCTCATCTCCCTTTCGGCTTTCTCTTTCATTGGAGTTGTCCTATTTTATTCAAAATCAGTCGCTGTACCAGACCATCTTATGGGAACTTCATGTTCCCTTTTGACTCCCTGAAGATTGTCAGATGGGCAAAGACGAGCTTTGAACAACCACAGCAAAGCCAGAAGTACTAGCAGAACATTCTCAGAAGTTGCCACATAAATATCTTACCAAGAAGACATCATTCCTTAATTTAAGGTTCCCTTATAATGGTTGTTAAGTTTACTTCATTTTCCTTCCAATATAACATTATGTAATTCCGTTTACTGTATTCATTCATCTTATGAGGGACTCCACTAACTCAATTTTAAAAGAAACTCCAGGTTTGAAAAGGGTCAAAATGTCTAGGACTTAGTTAATAATTTCATTTAAGTTTTTCTTTGTGTAGTCTGTTTAATGGAACATAGCTGAAGTAATTCACTTAATCCATGTGATGTTAAGAAGAGCAAACAATGGTAGCCGTTCTATTTCTTGGTGTTCTTTTAGCACAGGCAGGCAGAAATTAACTCTGTGATAGCCGTAACAGCAATCAGCCCTGAGAGCACAAAGTTTCTCTGTCCCCACAGAGAAACTAAATGTCATGCCAAAAATGACATTTAGAAGTCACATGAGGTCTCTGTTTTATAGAAACTTATGACCAGAACCAACAATAGTGTAAATGCATACTTTAAAATAGTGATTTTAGGCTGGTGCGCCACAGCACACTGGTGTACTGTGAGAGGATCTTAGGTGTGCTGTGAAATTTTTAAAGATCATTAATTAAGTTATTTTCAAAAGCAGTTCAAAGCTCAGTAAACATATTCTTTTTTAAATCCTTTTTTTGATCAACATAATTTAAGTGTACCAAGAAAGTTTAACTATAGGTTCAAGTGTGCTGTGAGATAAAAAAGGTTGAAAAACACTGCCTTAAAATGTAAACTGATTGTACGTTATGATTGTCAACTTATGGACAAAACATAAAAAGTAAAATTGGTCATTGTTGATCCTCCCTAAACTCAGTTGTGCATACTAATAGTTAAAATTTATTGAGTACTTATTACATAATAGATATGGACATTCTTTATATATGTTATCTCATTTAATTCTCATAGCAACATTAGAAAGTGGGCCCTATTATCTCCTGTATCTTAGAGCTGGTAATAGTGCAATTTTGGAGAGGTTAAGTCACTTTTCCAGGGTCACAAAGCTAGTAAGAGGTAAGGATGAGACTCACCACCAGGTGGACGAACTCCAGTAGCCTGGTGCTTCACCTCCACGCTGTTCCACCTCCTGTAAAGCAAGAGAGACAGGGACCTGCCCAGGCTCAACAGGCCCCTGAGTTTGACTGGTCATTTATAGTAAGGGGATAGAAGTTGAGGGCTGAAAGGAAACTTTTAAATAATTCAATTAATGCTTTGATCTCTTCAAAAGTATCTTCACTATTTCTCAATTCATGCCCACAGTCTATCTGGATTTGAGGCAACCAAGATCTCTGCCAAACAATTTTCCAGTCTCTGCATAATGCCAGCAAGGGGACTACAACCTTCCCTGATGTCACTTTGGGGCAATGCTATGTGTGTGAATGTCTGTAAAATCAAAATTTGACCTTTTAATTTTGTTCTCTGATGCCTAGACAGTAATTCTATTCTTTTCCAGTTTTGATAGCATCTTTTGAGACTTCCTTTATCATCTCCACTGCTTTCCTCTGGACAACAGTAAGCTTGTAATTTTTATTTTTTTCTGCTTAGACTTTATATTTGAGACATAGCTTGAATATCAGGATTGTCATTTTTCTCAGTTACCAATGCAATACCTATGTTGAGAAAGAATATGGAAATGAAGCCGAAATTGACCCTGTTGCCCTGCCACCCTCAATCCTTCTACCTACTGTGCTCATTCAACTTGACAGGAATTCTCTAAGGCGGGACACGTCTGACAATGTCTTCCATCCTCCTCCAAAGAAAGCCTTGTTCCTCACTTAGTCCTTTCCTCCTTGTTCTGGTTATAGCATCTCTGGCTCTGTTTTTATAAGTGTTTTTCGCAGTTGCCCTGGACTTTGCAGAGATTGTGACTGTGTTGTCTGTTTTTCACTTTCATGGGATTTTCTTCTCTTTAGAGCCATTTCAGTCTGAGTTATCCTACCTCTCTTTCCTTGGAAACTGTTGGGATGAGTAGCAGGACATGAATTTGAGCACATGGCAGATCTCACATCTCCTACAAGTTCTGCACGATTAGGGAGAATTATGTCCAAAGTAGCAGTTCTATTGCCATTTCCTTTATTTTCCGAGAAGTGAAATTCTAAGGAAGCAAAGTTAAATCTAGACCTGATGAACTCATTTTCAGATGGAAACTTCTAGTATTTTTGGGTAACTGAAGCCTCTCCTTACTTCTATAATTTGCTAATGTGCCAATTTTACGATCACTGTCAGGAGTATACTACCCAATTTTTCCCAGCATACTCCTCTGATAGCACTTCCTTTATTCTTTTCTGTATATTGTACACACTTTTTTTTGTGTGTATATTTATACATATTTATGTTTATGCATATATATGTATATACATCCCTTATCCAAATTTCTCCACTATGATTATATTCTTATTAACACATTTTCCCGAAAGTTAGAGTAACCACATGTTGTATAGTTTGTCTGGGATGGTCCTAGTTTGCCTGTTGTTCCAAAAGTCATTAATAATTAAGACTCTTCTTTCGGTTATCAAAACTGTGCTAGTTTGGACTATAAATTATGTGATCACCCTCTCAAAACTTCCTTCCCACGTTCTGTGTCCTATGTCAAATTCTGAATCCTAAATTGGAGCCAAAGATAAAAACAACATCTGTGTGCCCTGGCCCTCTGATCTGATCACACTGCCAGCACTCGGGGATTTTCCCTTCTCATGCTCCCGGCTATGTGATGTCCCCATGTGGTTGGAGGGCACCATATTCCCTGAAGTGTCTTTCCTCTCTGACTCCTTTGTTTCATTGTGCTGGTCTCCCACATGGTTTGATGAAGGATTCAGCTTTAGCAGGTCTGAATTCACTGTCTGTGAGAAGCTGAGATTTACCTGTTGAACAGGTGAGCTAGCTATGAATATCTTCTCTTGCTCCTCTTTTTTCACCTACCTGTATCCTGAAATCTTGAATTATTATTTTATTTATTGTGCACTGGAGTGGCTTGTTGTGGCTAACAAGCAGGTATGAGGATGGGAATAGTCTCTGTCTTCTTACTTGCTCTTCAAGCAGTGAGACCAGCAGGGCCAACTGGTGGCCTCCAGCAGGCAAAGAAAGCCAGCATAGTCCCCACATGCCAGAGAAACAGTCCTCTCGGCTTCTCTACTTCTTGGAATTTGAGGCTTACTGAGGGTCAAGTTCTCCCTAACAACTCCTGAACGAGCTCCTTTCTGATCTGTCTCCGTTGGAGGTGGCAGCACAGCTTAGTGGTCAAGGTCATGGCTTTGGGTTCAGACAGTTTTGGGTTTCATCCTCCATGGTGGCTTCAGACAAGTTACTTTATTTCTGAGTCTAAGCCTCCTTGTTTGCAAAACAGGGTTACCGTTTCTTACCTCTTCGATTTGAGGGAGATTCTATCTATATATCAAAGCATACATTGAGCGTTGTGCCTGGAAGTTAGTGTATGCTTAGTAAACAGTTGCCATGTTTATAGTAATGATTATTGTTAGTTTTAGTGTTGGAACTATAAGCAACTATCAAGTCATCAGACTCTATCTATGAAGGTGACAATGCTCCCTAATGCAAGGACACCAATCACAGTGCCAGCAGTGAGGTTCTAAGGCCAGCCCTGTTCTCTTCTCCCTTGGATATTGGTGACTGGGAATGGCAGTCAGTCCACTGGCGAATAGCCCAGATAATGAAATAAAAATGATTCTCCAGCTAGACTGGAGAATTCTAGTGTTCTATAGTGCTATAAGGTAACCATAAGTACACAACACTTTATTATATATTTTCAAATAGCCAGGAGCACAGATTTCGAATGTTCTCTACACAAAGAAATGTTTGAGGTGATGGCTATGTTAATACCTGATTCGATCATCACACATTGTATACATGCATTAAAATATCATGTTGTGCCCCATAAATATGTATAATTATTATATGTCAATTAAACATAATAATAGTAAAAATGATTACCCACATGTGAGCAGTTGGACTGGCTTTGGTTTTCATTTTGTATAGTCCTTCCTTTGTAACACAACAAGAAATATCATTCACAGTAGCTTTGCTTTTTGAGAGAGGATAACTTGGATAGAAGAACAAGTGAACAGAAACCAAGACCTCAAGTTGGTCTTGAACCAGACCACATGACAACTTCTAAGAAGGCCTTGGGTTGTGTAAGAGTTGGGGGCCCAAGTGAAATGTGAGTGCTTCCGCTCAGTTACGTTCTCCTCTGGTAGTCGGTGGTAAGACCCCCAGATGCCTGGCACTCCTCTTTCTAGGTCCTTGGTTCTTTGATTTTCTTTACCACCCCAGTTAGTACCTGTAACCAGCTGAACAAACCAGCTTGCACAAGAAGAGCCTGTGATTGACCCTTTCAGGGGGTAAATTAATTAGAAGATCTTGTTTGCCACGCATGGCCTGTATTATCCATTTCCTAAAGCTTTGCATTCGTGTGGTAATATTTGTTTTCAGAACCACCCTTTCTCATTTTTTATTTTGCATTGTCAGATTATCTGATTAGTTCTGAGCAACATTGCTAGGTAAGAAAAAAATGGATAAACTGAGGCTCCCATGCTGAAGTGACTCTCCCTACAGTGAGTCAGGGAGTGAGACAGGAATAGAAACCATGACTCTAGTCTCCTAACCTGTTTTTCTGACCACTAGACCACACTTCCTCTCCAGACTATGAAACACTGGAAAATGGGACTCAGGCGGCGAGTAAATATGGAGGCAAACCCACAAAAACACAATTTTACTTGTACCCAAATCATGTCATTTAGCAAAGGAAAACAGCAAAACACCCCAGTCTTTTTGCTGTCATCCAAAATTATAATCTAAACCCACAATGGATATAGACTAGGAAGTGAGTCTGCCCTGAACTAGCATACTTTTTTCATTTAAAATAAACTTGAAAAAATTGTTGATTTTTCAGTCCGGATGTATTTTTCCCTTTATATGAAAGGAGAATCTAGGCATTCAGTTTTATTTAGGTTTCAGAGTATACAAATAAATTACTTTTATGGCTCTTGTTCTTTGTACAATAAGAGCCTAACCGATAATTATTTGAGTAATTAAGGCTTTGTGGGAACAGTAGGTTTGTTAGACACAGTCACTGTCTTTAGACTCAAAGTTTATTTGGACAGACACTATCCATACCCATGAAAAGATGAGGCAGTTAATACTGGATAGCACGTGAGCAAGAGTGATTAAGAAGTAGACTGACGCTCGCAATGGTTGGAAACCAAAGCAACATGTACCAAGACATGAGTTTGTCTCCTAACTGTATTACAAGCTGTCAGTCTTGGGCAAATCCATCCTATGATAACAAACACCTGCCTGTCTGTTCTCAGCCTTGGTGTGGAGACCAGCATGAGAATATCCATGTCAAAAGGGCACTGAGCTGCATGGTGAAATATGGGGGTATCTGGATCCTGCTAACATTGCCGAGGCAAGCCTTTCCCTTTGTATGTAGAATATCTTAACAATTTAGCTTTTAAAGACTAGTAACTCTGCCCAAATGGAAATTAAAACAAGAAATTAAAAACAGACTCCTTTTGAAATTATTACTGGCTATGGGAACTGAAAACAAGATATTTTCCCTTTGGCAGAGAGCTCATTGGCCTCATCATTTGGAATATGTGCGAATGGGAGCTATCTGAATCCTCTTGTGAAATCTTCTGATAATGAGTATGAAGAGAACACCTTTCCATTTGGAAGAGCAAGTCATCAGTTTGGGGACGTTGAGTCCTCTCCACTGTGATGGAGCATGCCAGAAAGTCTTCCCACTTGTGGTTCCCAGGAAGCAACAGCAACAGTATTTCATCACCCAGACAACATGGCAACCAACAGGAATCCCAGAATGACCCTGGCATGGAAACAAGCCTGAAACTGTGTTCTGCATTGCTATTTGTGGATGACATTGGGTATCACTGATCTGGTAAACTTGAGGAAAGGAGAAATTTACTTTTAAAAATAGGCAGGGAAAATTTATCATAATTCTTTTTTTTTGAGACGGCACCTCACCCTGTCACCCTGGGTAGAGTCTTAGCTCACAACAACCTCTTGGGCTCAAGTGATCCTCTTGCTTCAGCCTCTCCATAGCTGGGACTATAGGCGCCAGCCACAATGCCTGGTTAGTTTTCTCTATTTTTGGTAGAGACAGGGCCTCCTGCTCAGGCTGGTCTCAAACTCCTGAGCTCGAAGAATCCACCCACTTTGGCCTTTCAGACTGCTAGGATTACAGGCATGAGCCACGACCACAATGACTCTTAATCTGTAGACTATTAGGACTAATTCCAGGAGGTAATATGCTCTTTCTTAATGGAGGAAACAACTAACAGTAAAACTTTTAAGATTCCTTCACTAATCCCTGCTAATACTTTCTTACACTTTATATTGCCAAAAAATACAGATTTCTAACATTGACCGTGTGAGCCTAATTTTTATAACAAGGTACCAATGTAAATTATCATCTATCTAAAATGAAGGAATTAGAATACAATCCCAGTCTTTTTTGCAGGATAGTGCATGGCCCTATCTAAAGAGGACTGCAAAGCCCTTGTGCCAGAAGTAGAATAATGGGCACCATTTAGAAAATAATGCCCTGCCAGCCTTCACGCAGGTTTTATTGTGTAGTTTACAGGAATAGTCTGTGGGTGGGCTGTAATATCGTAACGCCACCTAGTGGTGATGGGCAGCGCTGTCTCTCTCTTCCCTACCCCGCCCCACCTTTGAGAAACAAGTCACAGCCAAAGCACAGCCCATTGGGTTCTATATAAAAAGTCTTGGAGCTAAATTTATTGCTGCTTTCCACTCCGAAGCTAAAGGTGCTGCACAGCTGGGGCGAAAATATGAAGAAGTTGCAACCAGTGACTGCTGGTTGTTTCTGAGCACTCGTCATAATAGACTTTGTCCTTGATGTTTCTCCTTAATCATCTCATTCCTTCTTCACAAGATTCTGAGGTAGATACTATTCTTATTGTCCCTGTTTCACAAGTAAGGAAATCGAGGCAAACAGAGCTCCACTTGCCTAGATCACTCACCTGGTATTTAGAGGCCACAAACCTCTCTATTGTACTGATAATGAATTTCAGGTTGTCGTAGGTTGGCGCCATCTGGTGCAGCACCTAATGGCACCTGCAACCACCCACAGCACAGGTGGAACCAGGAGTTTTCACAAACTCAGAAAGTACCAGCAGAGAAGGAAACAGTGGGGCAGATTGACTGAGAACAGGTGTTCCAGGGCCCAACCGCACTGGGCTCAGGTCACAACTCAGCCAGATATTACTTCTGGGCCCTTGGGAAATGACAGAAACCTCAATTTCTTCTTCTGTAAGATGGAGATAATAATACCTTACGTATGGAGGAAGAGTTGATAGTATTAATTGAGATATGTGTGCATAGGGTCGGGCTCATAGGGACCATTGAGAAGGGACCATTACATTCTACTTAAATATTTTAAAAGACTTTGTACATTTCTATTTTATTTGAATGCTGAAAAAATTCAATGATTAGAGTCCTTTATCTCTAGCCCAAAGTCTCAAAACACTCTTTCCACAGAAATGGGACTAGAAACATTTGGTTTAGGTTCAATAATAAATCTGGGTGGAAAGGAAGGTAGTGCTGCCTAATACCATTTAATTTGCAGCTTATCTAGAAGGGACCAGCAGCTCTTTCACAACTACATAGGGTCTCTGGCCTTGGCAATTCTTGTTCCCACACGGAGTTTAGAGAAGGTTCCCTCAGCAGTCAGGTGGCTCTTCCAGAGGAGGAGATTTGGGCATCGTCAGCTCCTGCACAAGGCAGCTGGCTTTTATTTCCCATTCCAGGGCTCTGCAGGTGGTGACCACATGGGTCAACAGAGAAACCTCTTTCCTGAGCATCTGGCTTTGTGCTCTTGCCTCTACTCATTCGGCACAGCCTGGCTTTACTTCTGTAGGGGCTGAGACTACGGGTGGTCAAAGGGGCTATTTAGGTCTGGAGTGGAATTGGTATGGAGAGGTGGTCTCGTTGTGGCTATCTATGAGACAATCAGAGCCCTCCCACTGTCCAGGACAGCTAGGAGAGCCTGCCTTCCTGTTGCTTGGCTTGGCATGACCATGGCCCTGTTCCTGATCTGCTATCTGCTCTTTGCACAGCCTGAGCTCCTTGAATACGGAGAGTACCTTGGGTTAATATGATGATGTCATATCACCTTGAATATACTCTCTGCCCAGTAGAAATGCCTTTTGCAAACACAAATCTGATAAAGTCACTTTCTTGCCTAAAGCCATATAGCCATTTCCCAAAGCATGAAACATCTGTAACTTGACTTAGCAGGGTAACTCTTTCTGTTACTCCACACTTTAGCCTCATCTCTGGCCCCTCCCAGTGTTCTCCTCACACTCCAGACACCTCATTCTGAGAATCCCCCAAGCTTCTTTGACCACAGGACCTTTGCACATGCTCTTCCCTCTGCTTAGACAATCTTCATTAGACTCACTGTTACTTATCCTCATGTGTTTCCAAATGTTCTTGCACATTATATATAATTGCCTAGGGAGCTTTAAAGTATCTTGATTACCCAAAATCCCCCCCCCCCCATAACAATTCATCTCTGGAGGTGAGACCCAGGCAAAAGCAATTTGTAAAGTAGTCTCCAGGCGATTTCAATGTGTAGGCTAGTTTGGGAACCCATTTGTTAGCTGAAATGTTTTCTCCTCTTAGAATTCTAATGTCCTGATTTCCCAGCCCCATAGTACTCTGTGTGTTCCTCCTTGCTGATTGTTTCTCCCCCTAGACGAGCTCCATGAGGCTGTGTCCTTGGAGTTCTGTGCTTTATTGCTGATGTGTAGCACAGAGCCTGGCATTGGGAGCTGCTCCATAAATGCATGAAGAAAGGAAAGCTCTAACGTGGATCTGTCACTTTTCCTACCATCAGCGGATGGGACTTTCCAAAGGATGGGAGGCTGTAGCTGGATCGTCCAGCTCAGGCACAAATGCCCACGTGATGAGTGCTGAAATGACCGCTCTGAAGAGGGAGTCTCCCCACCAGGAGGGGACACAATTTTATCACTACCAAGATCATTTTCCTGCCTTTAGGAATGCATCTATTTCCAGGTCATGACAAGAAATATCAAGTGTTACATCTGACCACTGAGCTATCTTCCCACAAAGGTACTGGCCTATTAATTTATTTTGAATTTATTGTCTTCAGGAAGTGAACGTCCCCTGAGAAATACATTTTCAACACTCAGTAGCCAGTCCCTTTTGACTGTGGAATATTGACAATGTTATTTGTTGGTGAATATTCACTGCTGAAGACAATAAGTCAATAAATTAAAAATGAGTTAATAGAACAATAAATACTTTGCTGGAAAAGAGCCTAATGACATCAGAATAACATTAGAATGG
This sequence comes from Arctocebus calabarensis, assembly GCA_963573935.1. Lineage (NCBI taxonomy): Eukaryota > Metazoa > Chordata > Mammalia > Primates > Lorisidae > Arctocebus > Arctocebus calabarensis. The sequence continues at coordinate 84,959 of CAUYON010107996.1, forward strand.
GCTTTATAAAGTGCAGGAGTAGGTTTAGTTCATGCTCCTTACATAATGTCTTGGGGTCAGTATAGATGTATGCTCAGAAGGATGATAGAAAATTAAGGACAGTTTTCATGTGTAGTTTACTATCTAATTAAAGTAAAATGCTGAGACAAGTCCATTTCATTGGATTGTCCATTTCAATAGTGCATATTTTCTTTTTTGCATTCTCTTCTACAGATTTCTTGCCTTCTATGACACACGTGGCAGAGTGTCTTCGTGAAGGAGAACGTGAGAAGTAGTAACATCTCGTGAGTAAACATCTGAGCCGGCGTTTACCGATAGATTTTGCTTCTGACCGTTGGCAGCTGGGGAGGATTCATTTTATGATAGCGTCTCGGTTTCTCCACCCCTAGAAGAAAAGTCATAAAATTTCCCTTTAGTTAAAAGTCTCTCTCTCTTTTTTAAAGCTCTAGGGAAGTTAGGTCCAATGGAAAAATGAAATACTTGAGGCTATGACTTAGTCTGTGCTAGGAATTTTATAGTTAGTTCACCAAGGATTTTTTTTCCAAGTGATTTGCACAGTACGCAAAATGTATTTTAAGCCAAATGTCTCATACTGGAAGCTGTGCACAATAACCTGTCCCAAAAGCAATTATCACATCAGGACACACCCGTTGGGATTCAATGCTCCTATTTAAACTCTGTCCAAACACCACAGCCTACGTCTATAATGGCTTTGGCAGAAGGTGAGAACCAGCATCTGCAAAAACCTTATTTAACTGAGCAGGAAATGGATGTTTTCCGTACCAGCGTTTTGAAAGTCGAGAAATACCTATTTTGTGAACAGGATTTACGGTTTCATTCCTATGAGAAGGAGAAGTGAAAGCAAATGGACAAAAATTAATTCTATAAAGAAATCACGATCCCTGGAGCCTGGTTTCTAATGGGAATTGGGGGGGGGGGATTGTGGATCACGCCGGCTGGAGAGGTGAGCTCCCTGGAGCGCAGGGAATTCACGAAGCATATAAAAATATTTTCATCTCTCTAGATCTCTGAGGTCTCAAGTAGTTCAGCTCAGACTTTGCCTTTTCCAGGAAGTTTTGGTAATTGTGGTTCCCATTCCTCTTCAATGCTGCACCCCGATCCCCGGGTTTCCACGTTGTTCTGGAACTGTCCTCTTTTCCCTTAGATTGTGAATTACTGACCATTGGGATACAGACTTCATCTGTATCCAAACTTACTCCTGCTGTCCCTGCTACAGCGTTGTTCAACAAGCAGTGGCTGAGTAAAGGAAAGAATCCGTCATTATCATTCTCAGCTTGGTGCAATGTAGGCGGTGATACTTGGATTCCAAGCAGCTAGAGCCAGGGGGGTGCCGCTCCTGTTTGTGCATGACTCACTGGTCCCACGCTCTTGCAGCACCCCAGGGCTGAGGGTTTGGCAGCTCAGGAAGCCCTGTGGCTCCATGCAGTCAGTGTGTTTTGGCCCTGCTGGGTTCTTGCAGTTGCCTGCTGCAGTGACGTGGGTAGGCAGCGAGGCGGGATGGAGTGAAGCCCAGAGTAATTTCTCAACAATAAAAGCTTGTCTTCTTTAAGAGCTTCTTTTTCCTTACCCTTAAAAGAAAAATACAGCCTTAACCCATCGCTCCTTAATTCACTTCCTAAGAGGGAAGAAACGTAGAAAATCATTTCACAAAGGTGGTCAGCAATTACCCTGGTTCAGTGTGACTCCAGGAGAAAGGCCGTCTTGCTCACGGCCCAGGTGGTCTTTGGTTTTTCAGCGGAAGATGCAGTGAGAAGCCTCAGAGGTTCAGGTAGGGGGTTTAGGCTAAGGTTCATCAGCAGGTGGGCCAGGGGATTCTGGGCCAGAGCTGGGCATTTGACAAAATAGCCAAAGAGTTTGATGAAGGGCAGAGGGATTGGGTGTGACCCTTCAAAGCCACGACACAGACTTGAGGAAGGAGATAGAAGTTTAAATAAAAAAGCAACAACATGACTTAGTTTCTTAAGCAAAGGAAGTGCGAAGCATAATTTTTTTCCCCAAGAAAGCTCAAATTATCTAGAAAATATGGCTAATTTACATTATAATGGTGCATTTAAATTATTCCAGTTCTTAAAATACTAAGATCAACTGTTGGGAGAGGAGAATGCCTTTATTTTAAATTGTTGCTCTCCTAAATTATACAGAAACAGATGACTTTCCTTAACTGCAGTGGAGAAGCCCTCTCTACACAAAAGAATAGAACCTTGGTATCCATGGAGGCTGGAGATCTGCTCCACTGTATCTGTGGGAATTCAGTTTCTATGGCCTCAGGCCCAGGAAACACTAACTCTTGTGATTCTTTGTGACTTTGTCCTTTTTTTACTTTATAAAATTCTGTTGCATTTACCAAGGGGGTACACAAAGCTGAACTGCAGCAGCTAAACTCATAACGAGGCATTCTTTCGAGGAGAAAAGAAATTTTAAGAAGCATCCGCTGGCACGTTTTGGTGCAACCTAAAATCTGAGTTAATAATTTCTGTGTCCTTTACTGTTTACAAACTTTGCCTTTTAGATGGCAGCATTGTCCTCACCAGTCAACCAGTGAGCCCTAGGATGAAATGTCACCTAAGTCAGCATGCTTTGTGCACTAAAGATATGAATCTTTTATTGCAAATAGGTGATTCCTTATAGAAGAGTTGTAGAGGCCATGATGATATAATATATGCATCTATGTATGTTTTTAAAATCGACTGAGTGTCAAGTACCATACTGAACACTTTATATTTCACTTATTCTTCCCTACAACCTGAGAGAGGTTCTGCTAGTCTGGACACAGTATAGATGTCTGGACGTGGAAACGGACCCCCCTCCAGGTGTCATGGGTCATCGGTAGCAGAGCTGAGGCTTGACTGGCGGTCTGGCGGCCACCTGAGCTTGAGTTCTTTTTCACTTCATGCAGTGTTTTTCATAAACAAAGACTTATGTGAGAAAGTCTGATTATAAGATAAGAAAACATGATTATAAGAAAGATACTTTCAGTCTAATTTAGGAAACAAACTCAAATGTCAAACAACAGATACATGTGAAAGTAGCATTAATCTATAAAAAATCAGCCACACTACATCTTTTTTTTTTTTTTTTTTTTGAGACAGAGCCTCAAGCTGTCACCCTGGATAGAGTACCGTGGCATCATAGCTCACAGCAACCTCCAATTCCTGGGTTCAAGCGAGTCTCTTGCCTCCGCCTCCCAAGTAGTTGGGACTACAGGCATCCGCCACAATGCCCGGCCATTTTTTGGTTGCAGCCGTCATTGTTGTTTGGCGGGCCGGGCTGGATTTGAACCCTCCAGCTCAGGTGTACGTGGCTGGCGCCTTAGCCCACTGAGCCACAGGCGCCGAGCCCACACTATATCTTATACATGGTATGTATAATAGTAATATATTGTAATTATATCTTACATATATTATGATATATAATATATATAAGCCACACTGCATCTTATATATAATAATAATATAGTAAACCACATTGCATCTTAAATGTAATAATATAGTAAGCCCCATTGCATCTGCTTATATTAATGCAAAGAGTCATACCATATCTTATATATAAATAATATAGTAAGCCAATTTACATTAATACGACAAACCACACTGTATCATATGTACGTATACATATATATACATCTATAAAAAATAATATAATAGGCCACAGTGTTGTTTTTTTTTTTGACATGGTGTCTTACTCTGTCACCCAGTAACATAATCATAGCTTACAGCAACCTCAATTCTTGGGCTCAAACAATCCTCCCACCTCAGTCTCCTGAGTAGTTAGGACTATAGGGACATGCCACCACACCTGGCCTATTTTTCTATTTTTTTTGTAGAGATGGGGTCTCACTCTTGTTCAGGCTGGCCTTGAACTTCTGGCCCCAAATTCCTTCCACTTCAGTCCCTCAAAGTGCTAGGATTACAGACATGATTCACCATGCCTAGCCTTGTATCTTATATGATAATAATAATAATAATATCGCAGGCTACACCATATATCAGCTTACTATAATAAGTCACACTGTATCTCATATATGATAATAGTGATATAGTAAGCCACACCATATCTTAGCTTGCATTAAAACTCTAAGTCACACTGAATCTTACATTGAATAAAAATATAGTAAGCCACACTGTATCTTGGCTTATACACATTTTATTCACAAGTCAACCCCAAGTGAGTCCCAAACTACTTCTGGGACTATGCCTTTTCTTTCTATAATATTCAATTTAGAATTACTTCAGGCCTATGGCATTTGAAAGGTTTAGATTTCTGTGCTTCCCATGAAGATGGGAAATAATTCTCCATAATGAGGACAGATTGGGGAGGTGGAAGAAAGACAAGTGGTGGAGAAAGATTTTATGCTAACCCAAAAAGTAACAGTGGGAAGTGGGTTGATGGCATCAGGAGTCCATGGGGCACCTTTAAAGTGAGTGTTCTGCATTCTTTTTTTTTTTTTTGAGACAGAGCCTCAAGCTGTCACCCTGGATAGAGTGCTGTGAGATCACAGCTCACAGCAACCTCCAATTCCTGGACTCAAGCGAGTCTCCTGCCTCCGCCTCCCAAGTAGCTGGGACTACAGGCGCCCGCCACAACGCCTGGCCATTTTTTGGTTGCAGCCATCATTGTTGTTTGG
>CAUYON010107998.1:0-63354 GCA_963573935.1 Arctocebus calabarensis
TTCTGCTGATACAAAAATGAAAAAAAAAAAAAAACCCAGAAAATAGAATGCAGACATTGTTCCTCTAAATTTAACGCTCCCAAACCTGCCTGCTGATTAACTAATTTCATGCACACAGCTCTTCTACAGACTCTGACCCCATGTGCTCTCATTTTGATGGCCTTTTTAAGCAGAAGTCAGCAGCCATACAGAGACTGCAGAGGACAGTGAAATACCGTGTGGTTTCGTGAAGGAGGCCTCTGCCACGTCTGTGCCACAGAGCAGAGAAGGCCCTTTCCTTGGGAACCAGGGCTGGCCTTGAGCCAAGGGATGGCTTCTTTCTGGGAGGCCTGTTAACAAACACGGCTTTGCCTTTAATCCCATCTGTCCTACCTTGCATGGCTTTCCTTGTCTACAAAATAATTTTTTCTAATTGTGTCTGTGCTGGCACAGCGAGAGAATCAAGAGCTCAGCTGAAATGGAAGCTGAGTCAGGCTCCCAACACGTGGGCCTCATTAGACTGTTCAGCCCCCCGGAGCTGAGCCCGCGCCATAGACCTGGGAGCTGCTGTCTTCAATCAACCACAGACATTTGGCTCAACTGAGGGACCCCAGAAGTTGGGGTGCAGAGGGAGGAGGGGAGGGAGGGTGCTGGGCTCAGGGCAGCAGGTACATCCAGAGCATGGGAACAAAAGCATCCCAGACAGAGGTGTCTTACAGTTTATTCCCACCCACAGAGAAGGCTGACTCTGGAGAAGGCCTGGAGTCTCCCTCAGGACAATCAGAAACACCAGTCCCTGACCTCAGGGTGTGTATTTCGCACATTTTCACCTTCAAGCCGGACTGCCAATGCCAATCAGAAAGTCCTCCCTGATCTTGATCCTTCCCACTACGTAGGCCAATTTTCTCTGGGGATGGGGAATCTATACACTAATGTGGAAGCTAAAAACTGAAGGAAGTTTTGCAAGAATTCAGTCACCCTAGCAAATAACTGGCTGTTCCTAAGGTGATCCTGGCCAGCAAACTGACAAGCCCCTGGACCTGTACGTTCCCACAAACTCAGCAAAGAAAGCCAGTGTTAGGCCCGGGGGGCCCTCCCTCGGCCACTCCTCACTCCCCCCAGAAGGACTTTCCAATTCTTTCTGGCAGCTCTTAACATCCAATATTGATGATGCTACTTTTGCTACATTTTTTTGTTCTTGTTGTTAAGTCAATCTCACTCTGTCGCCCTGGGTAGAGTGTCCTGGCATCATAGCTCACAGCAACCTCAAACTCCTGGGCTCAAGTGATCCTCCTGCCTTAGACTCCTGAGTAGCTGGAAGTACAGACACCTGCTACCATGCCTGGCTAGTTTTCCTGTTTTTAGTAGCGATGGGGTCTTGCTTTTGCTCAGGCTGATCTTGAGCCCCTAGCCTCAGGGGATCCTCCTGCCTCGGCCTCCCAGAGTGCTGAGGTTATAGGCGTGAGCCACCACCTACAATCCCAGGTGGGCTCACCTCTGGTACTCAATATCAACATCACAGGCACAGATAACTTTCGGAGAGCAGCTACAGAATTGCCTGCACAACCTGCCCAGGTGAGCAGCCTCCTGTTTGGACTTGGGCATTTAAACTTAGAGGAATGAAAGGGAGAAATTGAAGGAGGCATTTCACCCCTGCCCTGGGAACTCAAGTGCCTGTGCACAGGTAACAACAGCAAAGTTCCTCTCACAACCACAGGGGACCAAACAAGGGGGTCACTCGGTGGAAGAGGTTTTTCCAAAATCACAGTCCGATGAAGACACCCATCTCAGCAAAAATGCCTGCAACTTGGACACTGGAGGATGTGTTTAAAAAAAAAATCCACTCTTTAAAAAGAAAACTGTTTATATCTAACATAGTTGCATTCCGAGGCTGTGTATTTTTAAAAAAATAAAATACATCACTAAGAAATGATTTAAAATAAATAAATAAAAGCTCACACACAGAGGGAAGAAGTGGCTTCTGACCTCACGCCCAAACCCTGCTGACATTTTGCCCCCCCCCACCGCCCCGTCTTTGGGTTTCTCCCCAGGGCAGCAGGCGGCTGGCAGCCTCTTTTCCTGGACGCTTTGGCTGAGGACTCTGGTTTCTCTTGGTTGTGGAGCCAATTGAACAAAAGCTTAAGAGTTCTGCCTTCATCATGTTAGAGAACTACAGCCAAAAACACAAGTTCTGTTGGGGAGGAAATAGTGAGAGGTGGATGTGAACCGAGGGGACACATTTTGTTTTCTCTGCTTCTGCCCTTTGCACCTCCAGGGATAACCCAAGGTACCTACAAACCAGCAAAATGTACAAGTCTTATTTACACTCATGCCACCGACCAGTGAAAACCTCTCTTAAACACAGACCATGGTCTGAGCTCGGACTGTTTGCTTCTGTCTCATCTACCTGGGTTTTCCAATTGTTCCCCATAAACACATGTTCCAGACATCATCCTCCTTAAAGCGGACCCTGTTTCCATACTTCCCTCATTATTGGTAGTTCTCCAGCATCATCGCAAATGATGCTCTTTAATAGCCCAATGCAGGAAAGGGAAACTTGATTCAATCAGAATAAATGGGAAATAGGCAAACTCTAATAAATTCGTACACATCCATTCTAATGCGTGTCTGTGTGTTTTGTTCCAAATTGCCCTGAATAGAGACACAAATCTCACCAGGGGCTGGGAGGAAGGAGAGAGGGATAGATTGGTGGAGATTTTTAAGGCTACGACAGTCCTTCGTAAGATCCTGCAGGAGTGGCCCCAGTCCTTGTGTTCCAAACCCATACAATGAAGAAACCAACCGCAGGTGAATACTTCTGGAAACCACCCTGTTAGTTAGCAACGATGTGTCAGTCTTGAGCCATCTCCTACAACCATGTAACCCAAATGCACTGTGTTAGCAACGCAGGAAACCAGGCCTGGAGGGGAGGGCGGGGTGTAGGAAAACCCTCTGTACCTGCAGGTCAATTTTTCTGTAAACCTAAAAGTATTAGGCTAAAAACAAACAAACAAACAAAAAAACTATTAAAAATCAAGAAAATGGCGGCACCTGTGGCTCTAGGAGTAGGGTGCCAGCCCCACATACCGAGGGTGGCAGGTTCAAGCCCAGATCCGACCAAAAGCTGCAAAAAAAAATCAACCAAACAAAAATAAACAGAACCATAGCACTCTACTGAGGGTGATAAGTGAGACTCTGTCTCTACAAAAATAAGAAATAAAAATAAACAGAACCACTCTGGGAACCAGTATGGCCAGGGTTGTAGGCCACCAGTCCTCAAGAGCAGCCCCACCCTGACAGCTAAGTTTCCCCCAGAGTTCTGTCTTGGTGCTTGGGGTGACTTGACAGTCTGCAGTTACAGCCCTGAAAGTCCCACGCCCCGGGGTGTACCCTCAGACAATGGCAAACTGGCGTGGCCTTCTTAAACAGAGTCATTTGCCTTGGTGCCATTGAAAGCAAAATAAAAATACCTGTTAGGGAAAAGAGCCAGGACAATTGCACAGGCTGGCTGTTTAGTAATTTCACTGCCGATTGTGGGTAAAATTACACTCACAGCTTTATGTCTGGCCAGCTGGAAAAGAAGCGTTAGTCTCTCTTATAGGCAAGGATCTTATTAAGTACACTGCTGTCCATCTCCCTAAAAAAGAAGAAGAAAATGTATTTGGTTCTCACTGTATTCTTAATGTCAGAGAAAATTGTATCTGGGACACAGTCATCTCTGAAATCCATAAATCAGCATTCCAAAAGAGGGTCACGTCCTGTGCTGGACACGGAACAGAAATCAGAAGAGACACTGTCCAGCTCTGCAGAGCAGGAACCCTCCCCAATTAGAAGCACCAGAGAGCAGAGTCCTAACTAATAGCGTGAGACAGGGTTGCAGGGGAAGAGAAGGCAGAGGTGCCCGTTATGGAGGGCCGGGGGATTGAAGGCCTGCCCATCAGGTGGAGCTCGGGGACCAGTCGCCATCCCTGGAATGCACAGACCTCCCTATTATGAGGGAGACTTGCCAAGCACAGAGGTGACATTGTGCCCTGATCCTGGAGCAGCCGAAAGTCCCCCCAGGAAGGGTGCACAGAGGTGGCAGGGCCATCCCGGAGGAGTCCCAGGGGAAGCAAAGAATGGAAACGTGGGAAGGTCTCGTGTGGGCCTGGTGCTCATTAGGGCTGTGGGATGATAGGTGCACAGAGGTTGCCCAAGTGGGGGTCGTTGGGGCAGAAAGGGCAAGGCAGGCAGGCCTGTGCATGTGGGAGACATCTGGCCTAGGTTGGGCTGCAGTTGCTCACAAATAGGACTGCAGAGCATCTTTGTGGAGAAAGAAACACAGCTTGATGTTTTCTCCACATAAAAAGACATAATGTCTTAATTATCTTGTTGTAGGGGTGAGAGGGCCAGGCTTCCTGCTCTGTCTCTCCCCTCCTCCTCCTCCTCCTCTTCCTTTAAAATTCCAATGAAGAAACAGAGGCAAAGTCCAACATTGTCCACACACACACACACGCATAGCTGTCCAATAACTGGAATGCTACAGTGACACGCCCTCCATCATAAATGAACGAATGTCACACTGTCCACTGGCAGAGCATGGGACCCACTGGGATCTGTCCACGTAGGCGCCATCTCCTGAAGCATTCAAGGTATTGCCTCCTACAGGTAGGAAACTTAATTACAAGCCACTTTATTTCAATAGATAGCTTTTGCTTAGAATATTAAAAATACCAAAAGGAAAGAAAACCCACTTTCCAGCGGCTTCCTCCTCCAAGACACATGTCCCTCTGTCCGGCTTCCTCCCCCCTCTGTCTCTCCCTCCCTCCGAGCCAGTTTCTTTTGTAGGCCATGAGGGTCAGCCTTCCAGGGCTCTGCCCCCCGCCCGCTGCGTGGGGTGTGACACACTCCTCTGTTTACGCCTTAGCTGAAATCACACTCCCTTGGGAAATTCCCCGTGAATCCATGCCCAAGCACTGGCACCCACAGCATTTGTTCTCCTAGTATCTGAACTTGTCCTGCATTACGTGCTTCACGGCCAAGAGTGAATCAGGTCAGAGCCATTAGCCACTCATGGCATGTCCCCTGTGCTGCACTGCAGACATTTGGAGCTGAAGGACTGTTTGTGGGGTGCCCTATGCACTGGGGAGGGGGGACACTCTCCCTGGGCCCCAGCCACCAGGTGTCAGCAGCACCTCCCTCTCCCAGTGTGATAAGCAGCAGTGTCCCCAAACATTGCTGGTGTCTCCTGGGGCCACGGACTTGTCCCTGGTTGCAAACCTCTGCGGTAGATAGATCAATTGGTCAATAGCCAAATGATAAAGAGAGAAAAAATGGTCAGGCACGGTGGCTCACACCTATAATCTCAACACTCTGGAACCCTGAGGCAGGTGCTATGTCTGAGCTCAGGAGTTCAGATCGAGTTCTGAGCAAGAGTCTCACCCCATCTCCACTGAAAATAGAAAAATTAGCCAGGCATTGTGTTGGGTGCCTGTGGTCCCAGCTACTTAGGAGGCTGAGGCAAGAAGATGGCTTGAGCCTAGAAATGTGAGGTTGCTGTGAGCTATGATACCACAGCATGCTACCAAGGGTTATAGAGTGAGACCGTCTCAAAAAAATGAAAAAGAGACAGAAAATGATAAGAGATATGTACATGGATAGAGATAAATAGATAGGTAATTGATAGATGATAAATAGATGATTGATAGATTGTTGATAGATGATAGATAGATAGATAGATAGATAGATAGATAGATAGATAGATAGACAGACAGATAGATGAGATGGATGGATGGATAGATAGATAAATAGATAGATAGATAAGATGAGATGGATGGATGGATGGACAGACGACGGACAGACAGACAGATAGATAGATAGATAGCCAGATAGATGGATAGAAAGATAGATAGATGGATGGATGGATGGATGGATGGATGGATGGATGGATGGATGGATGGATGGATGGACGGATGGACAGACGGACGGACAGACAGACAGACAGACAGATAGATACATAGATAGACGGATGGATGGATGGATGGATGGATGGATGGATGGATGGATGGATGATGGATGAAAAGTTAGATAGATAGATAGATGATAGATAGATAAGTGATAGAGAGAGAGAGAGAGATGATAGATAACCTCTCATGCTCACACAGAGTCTCTCGGCCTCTGCCCTGCTGACGTGTGGGGCTGTAGGACTCTGCGTGTGGCGTCCTGTGCCCTATGGGTGCTAAGCAGTGTCCCTGGGTCCCACCTACCACCTCCCTTGCCCCATAGTTGTGAACATTACTAACATCTCCAGAAGGAGTTGTGCATACCTGGGGTCGGACTCCCCCACCCCCACACCTGCATGGCCCTGTCACAGCCTGAGACGGTGTCTTGTCCCATCCACCAGGGCAGCCGGATGGCATCTCATGCTTCGGGTCACCAGGGTGCCCTCAGTGACCATGGCATGGGTGTCCCTGCTGGGCACAGCATTTGCAGCTCCCATTGGTGGTGAGCCCTGGTCTCTACCTCCCCGTCATAGACCCCTTGAGGTTGTCCCACTCATTCCCATGAAGGCCACACTGCATCCCCACCGTTCACAGGTGGAGCACAGACTACCCGCACAAGGCCGAGGAGCTTCTCAGGGCAACTCGCCAAGACTCAGCACCCCCTCTGTACCCTGCCCAGCGCCGATGGTCCCCTAAACTCCACACATGGCCAGAACTGCACATTATCCCCTGAAATGTCCTTGCGGCTTCAGCCACCCCTCCTTCTCCAGGCCAAGACTGCACCTAGCCTCTGAGGAATCTTTCCTGACTCCCCCATGTGTGCAGGGAACAAGTGCGGGCTCTGTGGGATCCCACGGGGGCACCTTCATCTGCCCTCACAGGGACACTTCTCTCCTGAGGGAGAGCCAGGAGGCCTGTGCACCCAGAGCCCCTGGTCTGGGTTTACCTTTCAGGGGTAGTGCATGGGGAGGGGAAAAAAAGCCATTGGCAGGCATCTCTGGACAGTCCCAAGTGCAAGGCAGCCTGAGCACACCTCAGGACTCCACTCTGGGCTCTGTTTTTTGGTCCTCTCAGATTCCAAGGAGAGCAGAGGATGCCGAGGGCCCAGGTGAGTTCTCTGGGACTCACAGGACACCTGCTTGGGGCAGTAGCTTTCTAAATGCCTGCTGAAATGGATGAATAAAGGAATGAATGAATGAATGATGACATTGTCAAGAAAGCCGAGAGTCTGAAATCACTCCAGGGAGGAACATGTGGACATGCACATTGCCCTGGGGCAGTAGGCCCTAAGGACAGCATGGTCTTTGTTTATCTCAGTGCTGTTTGGAAGCCTCTGCCCAAGGGGAGTGGGGGGCCTCCCTACACCCACCCAGTCACTGTGCAGCAGGATTGCATGGGAGGCCTCCGACGAGAACTGACAAAACTGAACTGAGAGACTGTCTCACGCAGGTCTTTCCTGTGCTCTGGTGTGGCAGGCAGAATAGCCGCCTCTAAGACACATGTCCATGCCCTGACCTCAGAACCTGGGAACGGGGCCTTATATGGAAACAGGGTCTCTGCAGGTGTAATTAGTGAAGGATCCTGTGCGTGTCCCCACAAATCACCAAATAATGCACTTTGTCAAACAGCCTCTGTCTGCTCCACATACACATGTGTCTCCAGAAGGTTGAACCGACTTTAAACGGTCATCTTCAAACCAGTGGCCATATGTGTATGAAAATCGATACCTGAATTCCAGAAGGTGACCTCTTGTGCCCAACATTTGTCAACCGTCATCGTCTCGCTCAAACTTGTAGTGTGGCCTCTTTCTCTGAGTGTGTTTCCCCCTCTGCTCTCTCACTCTTCCTGTCTCTCTCTTTCTTTCGTACGCATATATATTTTTTCCCATTAAAGATGATGCAAAAATTTCTTGTACAAGTTTTTCCTCTGCTATTTAATGAGCCAAAATCCTTCTTTCTCTCCCTCCCTCCATCTATTTGTCTCTCTCTTTATCTCATCTACTTATCCATCAATCCAGTATCCATCATCTATCTATATCCATCTATCATCAATCATCTATCATTTATCTCTATTTGTCTATCATCCATCACTTATTTATCTATCTATGGATCGATCTATCATCTATCTCTAGCCAACATTTGTCCATCCATCCATCTACCTATCTATCCATCCATCTATCCATCCATCCTTCCATCCATCCATCCATCCATCTATCTATCTATCCATCTATCTCTCTATCATCTCTACCCAACATCTATCCATCCATCCATTTATATATATATTTATCATCTATCTCTATCCAACATCTATCTATCTATCTATCTATCCATCCATCCATCATCTGTTATCTAGCTATATCTAGCCATCCATCAAGTATCTGTCATTCATTTCCCTATCACCTATTTGTCTATCTATGTAACTATCTATCTTTTAACTTGCTAGCTATCATTTGTCTAATCTATATCTTTTATCTACCCATCCATCTATTTATCTACATATGTATGTTTCTATGATCTATTTCTCTACCATCACTGACCTATTACCCACCTACTTCCCATCTGTGCATGTACATATATACGTACATAGCCACCTACTTATCTCTCTTTTCATCCCTGATACTATTTTTCTAAAAACCTAACTGTTTCATCATTCCTCAGGCTATGTCAATTACCTTTGATCTTAGCCAAAAGGCCAAGAAGGAATCTCTCATGCTATGTAAATTAACAAAAGCTGCTGGTCGTATTTGTCTCCCTAAAGCAAAACAAAAGACAAATTAAATTCTTGTGTTTGAAAAAAATACTTGTTGTGTTGGACATGTTCACCACTCACAACCTCCTCAAACCCTCTGAGAGGGGAGGGCTCCCTGTTTCCATCCCCAGCCCCAGACCTACATCTCTCTACGGGGAGCTCCTGTTTAATGTCGCGTGGGATCTGGGCTTTTTTCCTGATGAGTCCCGTCAGGGCTTCTCCCTCCAGCTCACAATACTAACCAGGTCCCCTAACATGTTCCATCAGCGGGACCCTCCTAACCTTCTTCTGGTGCAAGAAAAGTGCTATTCAAAGCACATCTGTCTCTAAGCACATGTTTTACATCAGAGCCTATGAAATCACAGTGAAAATGTGAAAATATTCTTGGGAACTTTGCACCAGTAGCAGCAGCAGCCACCCAACCTCAAAAAAGAATCCCAGGCAGCACCTGCTGTCAGAGGACTCAGGTCTCAGGACATCACATCCCCACTGTCCTTGCCTACCCTAGGAAAAAGACCTCACCCCAGAGCCCATCCTTCACCTACAGTTGTGAGGCTTTTTTTTGTTAAAAATGTAGTGTTGCCATCTTGGAATTGTTGGGCACCACTGAGGGTCGCCAAGTTACTGCCATCCCTGGGTGCCTCTGTTGGGTGTGAGGTTAGAAGCCAGCCTGACTCCATCAGCTTATTCATCTGTGAAATAGGAATGATACTTATCATTGTCCACAGGGACCACCTTCCCCTGCCCCATATTTTATCTGTGTCCTCAGTGCAGGAAAGAGAAGGTGACTTCACCAATGTGGTGTTCAGAATCTTTTCCAAGGTTCATGTTGGGGTTTCCCACCCACATTACCTGTGATTCCACACTTGACTGGCAGGTTCCTTGGGTTGGGTTGGGTTTGTCATGGGGAGAGCTCAGAAGAAGCCCTTGCTGCACACTTGGATCCCTCACTGCTGTGGTTCACTTGCTCCAGCAACCAGTTCTGACCATCCCCACCTGCCCTCAGCCAATGTCCAACTAATAGAACCATGGGTACCTTCAACACAGAACAAATGTGAGATGGCAATGAGTGACCGCAGGCCTGCATGACGTCTGTATTTCCAGGTACCTCTTTGAGGAGTCAAGGCGGTTAATGTCACCCAAGATGAAGAGGAAGTGGTCTGGGAACTGTCCCAGAGCCCCAGGGTTTAGAGAGAGACACATGTTCAAACACCAGCTCTGCCTCTTTCCAGCAGCCCCTTCACTGCTCAAGATTCTTGTTTCTCATCTGTGAAATGGGAATACTGGTGTCCACTTGGCAGAAATGCTGTGAGGGTGAAGTAGATGACTCAGTCAGGACACAGGGCTTGGTACACTGCTAGGAGTTCAACAATGACCACTAAAAGAAATGCCCACATCCTACCCTTTTGAGCCAGAAAATGGGACCTTATTTGGAAATGGGGTCTCTGCAGATGTAATTAGTGAGGCATCTCAAGATGAGACCACCCTGAATCAGGGAGGGCCCTAAACCCGATGACAGGTGTTCTCACAAGAGACAGTAGAGGAGACACAGACACAGAGAAGAGGCCATATGGAGACAGAGACAGAGACTAGAGTGATGTGGCCACAAGCCCAGGGAAGCCTGGAGCCCCCAGGAGCTGGAGAGGCAGGAAGGAGCCTCCCTTAGAATCTGTGGGGGAGTGGCCCTGAGATGCATCTCAGACCCTTAGGTTCCAGGGGTGGAGGAGGTTAAATTCCTATTGTTTTCTCAGTCTGCAATTGTTTGTTCTGGCAGTTCAGGAGACTCCCACAGGGAGACACAGATCAATTACAAGTGTCTCCTTTAAGTACTGACATCGAATTCCACTAAAAACTAGAGAATCACAGAAAATTTCACTTACCAAATCCAAGGCAAAGAGCAACAATTTTACACTTATACAAGCTTGCATTTTTGGAAGAAGTGATCTCACTGTGCTGGGCCATATGTTTGCCCAGATCACTCGTCTTTTTCTCACTCCCCACTTTAGGAGTCTGGAGTTGACTGTTTCTGGATTGTTCATCTCCTTGGTGCCAAGGAAAGACAGGACTGGAACCAAATCTCCCTAATGGCCCTCAGAAAGAGCTGGTCCTCCTGACACCTTGATCTCAGACTTCTGGTCTCCAGAACTATGAGAGAATAAATTACTGTTGTTTCCATCAGGCTTGCTATGGGTTGAACATGTCACCAAAGTTCATGTGTTGGAAACTTAATCCATTACAACAGTGTTGAGAGCTGGGACCCTCTGTCCTCATGAATGGGTTAACACTGTTATCTCAGGAATGGGCTACTTATCACAAAAGGGGGTTCCTGATGAAAGGATTATTTCAGCCCCCTTCTCTTCCTTCCCCTCCTCCTTTCTCCTTCCTCTCTCTTTCTCTTGCACACACACACACACACACACACTCACACATGTATGCTTCGCCCTCATCAGGTGCAGCCCATCAATCTTGGACTTCCCAACCTCCAGAGCCATGACGCAAACATCTGTTGTTTATTATTCACCCAATTCCCAAATGTGGCATTCTGTCATTACAGTAGAAAAAGGATGGGGACAATGTTGCAGCCAGAGGAAAGTAGCATGCTTCATTTTCTGAGTGCCCATCGGTAGCACAGGAAACAGAAACCAGAGACACAAATACACACTCAGTGCCTGCTCTGTGCCATGTCTGCTCGAGTCTGCCAGCTCACTCAGTCATCACAGGGAACCCAAGAGAGCCCGTACATTCTTGAGTCCCTCTGTACCTTCCTCACTCTCTGTCCCAGGAGGCTGGATGGTGTGGACTGTCTCAACAGCAACCATGAGCTTCCAGCTGGGTAGGTTCAACCTGCAGGAGACCAGAGCTGACGTTGACACCTGAGTCCTTAGGGTCCCTCCCTGATAGGTCACCTTGCTAAACTCAATCCAGAACTTTGTCCAAGTTTATCAAATTTCTCCATTTCTGTAGCAACTCAGGATTTGCATTGAGTCAAGTGCCCACCCTTGAACCTGTCATGGTGCCAAGATGTTCACCTGCAGGAAACCAGCTGCTGATATGAGAAGAAGGGGAGATGGACACTTGGCAGGCAACCACAACTAATGGTTGCTATCAGACTTTTCAAAGAAAGCAGGGATTCCCCCCTCTCCACCTGGGCACAGACATAGGGAGAATTCTCCAGAAGGTTTGTGTTGGGTCCAAGAAGGATGGGTACAAGTGAAACTTAGCAGAACTTTGTGGTGCAGGAGAGAAACTCCCAGATGTAAGGAAACAAAGGAGACACAGCCCTTCAACCTTCTTGGGTCTCAATGGGACCTTGCCACATTGCGACAGATTCCTACAGTTGTCCTTACACCTGAGCACACAGGTGTGAGCCAGGAATGTGCTTCAGAAAATGAAAGAAGCCAGCTGAGGTTTCATGGTGTTTCTCTTTGAAGATATCCCAGTTGGACCAAGATAGCTTGACTGCTGGGTGCACGCCTGAGAAGACCACGCCTTTCATAGCAGGTGTCTGTGGCAGCCAGCCCTGGGCACAGAAAACACCACTGATCACTGCCTCTTTGATCCAGCTGGGTCTTCTCACAGCCTTCTGGGCCACTCACCTGCCTCTAAGAATATCCCAGAGTGCCTATCTCCCCTGAGTTTTCAAGATGTTGGGGCTTCCATACGATCAACTCAGAAATGTTCCCAGCTGGCTCTTGTTATCTCTCTGACTCTGTGGCAATTTTCGCAACATGGCAGGACCCAAGCTATTCAGCGTCTGCTTTGGGAAAAGATTTCCCATGCGTTTTGTTTCCTGGGTAGAAAAAAGGGAGCCAACCTGGTCTCCTGGAGGAACATTGTGCACAGGGAGCCGAGGCATTTTGCAGAACACAGCAGGGGTGTCAGCCAAATGACAGACACATCTCACTCTCTTCCAGCTCTGGCTTGTCATTCACCTGGGCTGGGATATGACATGGCGGATAACTGATTAAGTGTGCACGTTGCTAGCAGAGCCTGAAGACACACCGGGATTCTTCCTTCTCGGTGGTGAACAGGCATAATCCCCGTTCATGTGAGCAGAACTCACAGGTATAACTCATTCTGTTCAGGTAGACCTCAGACACGCCATGCCAAAGATCCTCAGCCGAGCAACATATCCCTGACAGCCCCAAATTAGATCTTATCTTGCTCAAAAAGCCAATGAGAAAGTCTAAAGAATTCTCCAAGCATGAAGATTCATGATGAGATGTATTTAGAATAAAAAAAAAGAATCTATTAATAAAAATCCCACAGGACAAAAAAAAAAAAAAGAAAAGAAAAAGAAAAAGAGCTTGCTCTAAATCCTAAAGTATTGAGTTTCTGACATTCATTTTTATGTCATATTAACATTTTTATGCTAACTTTTAGCACTTGTTAAAAAAAAAGTCAAATATTAGCTTTGCAATTCTGGAAGCTGTCAGATCTTTTCTACCTTAACATATTATTTTTTTTTCCGCTGTCCTGAACCAAACAGCTCTGCATTGTGCATTCTGTCAAGGACGTGGGGCTTTAGAGGGGGGCTGTGTGACAGCAGGGAAGGGGGGTGACGGAGAGGAGGGCAGGGCGTGCCTTCTGACACAGGAATCCCACAGTGGGCCCCATCCTCCTGAGGATGAGCACACTCCGGGCCTCGCTGACACATCCTGAAATGGCAGTGGACGGTGCAGACGAAGCACACGGTGATTTGTCACAGCACAGCCCTCGGGTGTCAGGGCTGAGCTGCTGGACGCTGTCCACTTTTGATGTCGGTGCACCGGCAGCCCAATGACTCATGCGTCTGCCGCCTGGCACTTCTGCTCAAATTCAAATGCTTTCCCTTCCATCACCCTGCTGGATGTGTGTCTGGTGTCAGATTTTCTTCTTCAGCATGATTTTTAATCATTTTCATTCTCCCCCGATTGTGTCCTTACTGTCTCTGAGCCTAAGTTCTGATAGGACTCACTCCTCTGTTTGGGGGGGAGGTGATCCAAATAAAGGGGCACAGTGTGTGTCTCTAGGGCTTGTTAAGTGAACTCAAATATTAGTTTAATTTGCGCCACACCACTTCCTCCCAGGTGTCACTCAGCACAGATTTCCCTATTGGGCAGCAGCTGTTCAGTAATCTCTCCCTCGGGTCAGGGGGCTCCAGGACATGTCCTAGGGGTGGGACCCCCCCCCAATTCACCTGTGAGCATCATTATAACAGGTCAACGTCCACACAGCCAAGTTCAGACACACACTTCCTGACAGGCACAAAACCCCAACAGAGCCAAGGGTAAAACTCTTCATTCATATCTGGGCTTCCATGGCCCTCCTTATGGGCAAAAATTGTTGACCCTGATCTTGACAGATTACCCACCATGACCCACATGACCTTAGGACAAGGTTTTGTGCAATCAATTGAGCTTCACTCAAATCAAACAAGAGGCAGCTGTAACAGCTACCCGCATAAGTTGGCCAAATAACAGGGATCCCCAGGGAAGCAGAATTTCATCCTCTCCCCCCATAGATAATTTAAAGCACCCCAAATTAAAGGCTCTAATAGTTGAGTCTTATGACACCCAAACACCATCAAATGCACTCATTCTATAGCATCGACAAGGCTATTTTAAACTGTTTTTCAGTATGTATAGCCATCTACAATTAGATTTTCTTAATTTCTAGGATTATTAATAACAAGTTGTAAATCCTAAGGTGCTAAATAAAAGCTTTGCAGAGAAAGCCTTTTGTTAACCACCAAGTAGGAGTTATTTGAGTTGCTGTCGTGAACTCCTCACTCTTCAGGTGATGATCCAGATTCCAGCAAATACGAGTAAAAGAGTTGTAGAAACCCCCTTAGATATATATATGTGGCTATGTGGCAAGAGCCAGGAGTGGTGGCTCATGTCTATAATCCCAGCACTGTGAGAAACTGAGGCAGGAGGATTATTTGAACCCTGGAGTTTTGGAGACCAGTCTGGGCAACATCGCAAGACCCCATTTGTACAAAAACTTAGGTGGGTATGGCAGAGCCTATAATCACAGCTACTCAGGAAGGTGAAGGCAGAAGGGTCACTTGAGCCCAGAAGTTTGAGGCCAGACTTGGCAACATAGAAAACTAGCTAGGCATGGTTTTGGCACCTGCAGGCCTAGCTACTAGGGAGGCTGAAGCAGGAGGATCACTTGAGCTTACAAGTTCAAGGCTGCAATGAGCTGTGATGATGCCACTGCACTCCAGCCTGGGCACCAGAGCAAGACTCTGCCTCTCAAAAATAAAAAAAAAGAAAGAAAAAGAAAAGAATCTCAGCAACCTTATAGATGGCAGGGTGTGGGAGAGGTTTCCTAAGCTGGTAGAGAGGAGAATGTGGTAAGTATTCAATACAATGTCATCACCCTTACTGTCACAAGCAGCATTGCCAACCCCCTTTCCAAGCACATTTTCTTACAGGAATTAGCAACATATCCACTATTTGGCCTTTTTTATTGTTGTTTGCCCTCTGCCCTCTATAATGAATTTTTCCATGTTAAAAAAGAAAAAGGAGAAAAGGAATGTGTCGGTGTGGTAGTGCCTGTGGCAGCCATAACATTATAAAGTGCAACCACAGCCAATGGTTGCTGGGTATCCAGCGACTATCTTCTCAGGTGGGAATAGGAAAGTGTAACCATGCAGTGGAGGGGAGCCCACTCTGTCCATTACAATTAGATGCACATTTCCTTCCAACCAGGGAAGGACAACCAGGAGTCCATCCTGGAGGAATTATCACTGGCACAAGAAAGGAGTAAGCAGAACCTAATCGTTCACCCAAACAGGAGCCCAGGTGCAGCCATCCTGAGAATCTTCAGCAGGTGAAATGCAGGAGCTGAGGCTCTGTGTGTTCCTGGAAACCTCTCCAAGACAGAGAAAAGCTGTCCGTGAGAAAAGCCGCTGTAGAAATTTACATGCTACCATACAAGGAGTGACTGTGTGTGTGCTAATAAATCACACACATACAACGTAACAGCTTCAAATGTGTCTATATGTGCAGAAAAGGTTCTGGAAGGACCTAGAGTGATGGTGGCACTTATGTCTTGGGAGTGGATGAAGAGTGGGAAGTTCTTCATGAGAACAATAGCTTTATTGTGTCTGCTTTGTAAACAGAGCATTAATTTCTCAAAGTAATTTCTTGAATATTTGAAGATCAATATATTGTCTTTGAAGATAATGATACAAAGAGTATACAAAGTTCACTGAAGAATATTGACATTTATCTATGTATCCAGCCACCCACCCACTCACCCATCCATCCATCTACCCATCCATTTAGCCATCCATCCACGCATCCAACCATTAATCCATCCATCTCTCCATAGATCCATCCATCCATATAGCCACCGTTCTGTCCACTCACCCATCTATCCATCCATCATCCACCCACCTACCCTTCTATCCATCCATCCATATATCCACCCTTCCATCCACCCACCCAGTCACTCAGCCATCCATCCATCCAACCATCCATTCATCCATCCATCCATTATCCACTTCACCACTCACACATCCATCCATCCATCCATATATACACCCTTCCATCCACCCACTCATCCATTCACCCAGCCACCCATCCCTCCATCCATCCATCCATCCATCCATATATCCAACCTTCCACCCTTCCATCTATCTATCCACTCATCCATTCACTATCCATCTACCCACTTAGTTATTCATTCTTCTATCCATTTACACACATCTATCTCTCTACCTCTTGTTACATTAAAAAAACTTAAAATGAGTAGATAAAACTTTTAAAAGTAATTCTCTCAGGATAGTGAGATTACCTGTTAATTTTAATCATTTTAAAATAGTTATTCATTTTTTAAGCTTTTTTTAAAAATACATGTATTTTATTATTCTTCATTACATAATTCTCCCCCCCCACTTTTTTTAAGCTTTTGACATTTCCAAAATCACGAACAGCAAATGTTTTTCTCTGTAATCAGAAGATTACCCAGTAAATGATATTTTATAATCAAAGTTGACAATTACATCCATGAACAAAGCTGCTAGAGGAGAATGGAGGCTGCTCATGATGTCATGGAGCTGGAGAAGGGGGGGGGGGCGAAAGAGTGTTTGGAGTGGACCTCGGAGGCAGAGTGCAGGGGGCAGATGTGAGCTGACTCCCGCTCCATGACTCCCTGGGATTTGCAAACGGAAGGGCTGGGCTGCAACACGCAACAGCAGAAATGGAAACACTCCCCACAGTAAGGGTGCAGCAGAGACCCTGTGTATTCACCCATCATCTGTATATCATCTATCATATCTTTGCGTCTATCTAAAATCTCCCACCTCGCTACCCATCTAGACGGTCCCAGCTGGGGATGATCCTGGCAGTATCCAAGTATGGGGATACACTTGGCAGTATCAGGAGATGTTTTCATCATCCCACTGGGATGTGGGTGCTACAGACGTCTGTATGAAGCCCAGGGACACCTGTCAACACCCCACAGCGCACAGAATGGTCTCTAGTCCCAAATAGTGGTGAATTTGAGACCCCCTCATTTAAAGTAGCAGAATAACTGAGGGAAATACTCCTTTACACCAGGCTATTGACATGGACACTCATGGGCCCTGCACCACCCCGTGGCTCTGGGCTCCGACCCTCCACTACCAAAAGCATTTTCCGGACACATTACCTTTCTCCCTCCCTCTCCTTTCAACTTGATGTGTGAATATCCAACCAGTTGCAGAAAGGAAATGCCTGGAGAAATGCTTAGAGGTACAGATTGAAAGCAGCTTTGTAAAACTAAGCAAGGATCTGGACAGCCTTGATGCCCGATGGTTTATTTATTCAACTTGAAAGGTGTTCTTTTGATAAGAACACTGCCACACGGCAAAACCATAAAAGACTCGCTATTCATCAAATTCCATACAGCAGAGAAACAATGGGAGTGAGAACAGACTTCAAACAAGGTTTAATTTAGAAAAATAAATCTTGTATCTTCCACTGGAGATGGGAAGGATGAATGTAGGTTAAAAAAATTCAATAAATAAGGTTTTGTAGACATCCGTGTGCTGACAGATACAGGATGAGAGTTCACAGTCTTGGGAGGCTTATACAACATGTGTCAAAACAAAGATTCTCCACCCTCACTCCCAGAGGTCATTTTTCAGTAGGCCTAGGATGGGATTCAGGAATCTGCATTTTTTTGGACATTTCCTTTTTAAATTACTATACAGTATAATGGACATTTTTTCTTGTGATGTGCATTCTGTGGATTTTAACACATCATCACTTTCAAGGTACAGAATAGTTAGTTCCATCACCCAGGCAGACTCACACTGTCTCTGTACAGTCTCATACACACTGTGCACACACACCCCTATCCAGGAGGGAATCTACATTTTAACAAGTACCCCCACTTACTTCCCTCTTCCTGAAACAATGAGGTAGTGAAACCATTTGTCGCCTCAAAAAGCCTCCAGAATGAACCAGACTGAAGGTTTGTTGGCTAATGTGACATTGACAAGCATCACTTCTTTACATAATTTGAACCCGCCACTTCTGGGATTTGGGGCTGGCGCCCTACTCCTTTGAGCCACAGGCACTGCCCTGCATTACCTCTTTCATTGCAGAGATTATATTTGTCTCCTAAAATAGTCATAAAGGAAAAGGAATAATGTGACAAAAGCCTGGCATCCCATAGGTGTTAAAAAAATAATGCCCATTATAATTTTTTTAGGAGTCAGAGTTTTTAAATACATGCACATACATAGATAGAATAGATGTGTGGATAGACAGATAGATGGTAGATATATACATAGATAATAGATGGAGAGGTTAGAGAAATAGATTACATGGTTGATAGGTAATAGATGATAGACAGGTAGATTATTGATAGATTGGGTGATAGATACATTGGAAAATAGATAAATTGGACAGCTAGGTTAAATGGTAGATAGATTAGATGATAGATTATATGGTACATATATTAGATGACAGATTGATAGATTGGTAGATTAGATGGTGTATAGATTGAGATGATAGATATATGATAGATTAGTTGATTGATTAGGTGACAGATAGATGATAGATTTTAGATTAGATAATAGAGAGATGACAGATTAGATGGTCCATAGATAGATAGATGATAGATTAGTTGATAGGTAGATTAGGTGATGGATAGATGATACATTGATAGATTAGGTGATAGATGATAGATTGGACAGTACATAGATAAAAAATAGATAGGGTAGGCTTCTACTGACCACGCTATAATAACAGGGACTAGATTCATCTTCCACTGCACAAAATACATGAAGGTTTTCAAGATGCTGGACAAGAGGCAAAGACAGACAGTGATGTCAGAGAAAGAGAGAGAAAGCACTAATGGGTGAGCCCATGATGGCTAAGCTTATTGCTTGAGACATTTTCCAGAAACACTAGGGGACCCTTCAAGACTCGTTTTATTGAAATCTCTGGCATGAGAAAATATAGCACAGCAGAAAACTTCAAAGAGAGAGTCAAAGTTAAAAAACAGGTGTTTTTTCTTTATCTGCAGGACTCAACTCCCAACACATCCCTTCACTGCACTTCTGTCTAACCTTAATCTCATCACTGCTAGTATAGGACTTGGGGCTGGGACAGCGTGTGTGTCTAGAGAGTAGGGAAGGTTGTAGGACTTGGGTTTTTGCCAGCAGAGTCTTTGGAACTCTCAACCAAAGACCCTTCTATCACTAACACCCACAATGGATCCTAAATTAAATGCTGCTCTGAGCCAACCCAACAAAACAAAACAAGACTTGAAAGGATTGAGCTATTTCCAAGTGACTTAACTGCATCCAAGGACAGAGGCTAAGGATATTAACAATTTTATTAAATGCAAATTGCCTAAAGATCCCCTGTGAAAAGACAGAGGTTATCAGATTGAGTAGAAAGCAAAACCCAACTATATGTTTTCTGCAAGAAATCAGCTCTCAATATGAAGGCACAAATACATTCATAAGAAAAGGAAATATAACTGGTAAATAAAGAGAGAAAAACGGTGTATGAAGCTAAAACTACCTAAAAGAAACTAAAAAGGGGCTGTATTAATTTTTAAGAAAATCTCTATTTCAAAGAAAAGAACGCTAGCAGATGGAAAGAAGAGTATTCACAATGATAAAATTGTCAATTTATTAAAAGTCTGTAACAACCAGAAACATTCAAACATTTATGGACTTAAAAATAGGGCTGAAAAAGGCATGAAGAAAATCTAGTAGGGCTGTATGAAGAAGCAATGTATCATTATAGTAAGATATTTCAACGTCCTCTTTAAGTTTTGATAGAATAGTAGGGCAGAAAATCAGGGTATAAAAGACTAAAACAACACAATCAGTAAACTTAATCAACATTTTTTGAAAGCTCTACTCCAGAACAGGAGAATTTACACTATTTTTAAGCACACATAAAATATTAACCAAAATACACCATGTTCTTGGTCATAAAATAAGTCTCACATTAAAAAGGATTCAAGTTGTATGAAATAAATTCTTTAACTACAATGGAATCAATTTGATATCAGCCACAGAGACATCTCTGAAAAGGATCAAGTATTTAGAAATGAATAATACACTTCCAAATGACATGGCTAAAGAAGAAAACAAAAAGGAAATTAGAAAATATTCAGACCACAATAAAAATTAAAATACAACATGTCATAACTTATGCAATGCTGCTAGATCCATACTTAGGTGAAAAGTTCTAGCACTAATGCTTATGTTAGAAAAAATAAAAGACCTCAGATTACTTACCTCAGATGTACCCTTAAAGAAATAGACAATAGGGAAGAAATTATACCTAAGATGAGCAGAAGGTAAAAAAATAATAAAGATCAGAGCAGAAAGCAATGGAACTGAAGGCAGAAAAGCAATTGAGAAAATTTAATCAAGTCAAAACTGTTGGTAATTCAACATGGGGAAGGATGATCTTGATCTTTCACCAAGTTGTGCTGGGACAACTCAATATTTATGTAGGTAAAAACTCTGAAATTTGGTCTTTACTTCATACCAAAAATTAAGTCAAAATGAGTCATAAAAATAAAACATCTAGAAGAAAAAATGAGCAAATTTTTGTGACTTGGACATACCAAAAGCACACAGCATAGATAAAAACTTAAATAGCAATTTCTTTTTAGTTTACAGCTACTCCTCTTCTAAGGAAATCATTAATAAAGGAAAAAGGCAAGTTACCAACTGGGAGAAAATATGTATGATACATATTCTTCACAAAAGGCTTATATCCAGGATATATAAAAACTCTCTGTGATTCAATAGTCAGAAGGCAGAGTTCAATAAAAATGAACAAACAAGCAGACACTTCGCCAAAAACACAGATGAGATCACAAAAGCACATTCAAATGAGATCAGCATCACTGCTCATTATAAAAAAATATGGAAATGAAAGCGACATCCACCAGAAAGGGTTAAATTAATAAGATTGACACCTGTTGGCAAATATTAGCAAATATACATGGTATCTGGAGATGCTGGTAGAAATGGGACACGGTCATGATCACTTTTCAAAACATTTTGGTGATTTTGTATAAAACTAAACATGGGATCTGATGAAACTGGGGACTAAATGATTACCTGGTAACTTTTTGAGGTGATAGGGATTGTCTACAAATGAGCTCAGTGATGGTTGCCTAAGTGTATGTAACTATTTAAGCTCATTCCATCATAAAACGGGCAAATTTTATCTTATGTAAGTTATTCTCTCTCTCTCTCTCTCTCTCTCTCTCTCTCTATATATATATATATATATATATATATATATATATTTTTTTTTTTTTTTTTTTGTAGAGTGCCCTGGCCTCAGCCTAGTTCACACCAACCTCAACGGATCATCCCACCTCAGCCTCCCAAGTAGCTGGGACTACAGGCACCTGCCACAATGCCCAGATGTCTTTCTATTTTTAGCAGAAATGGGGTTTCACTCTTGCTCAGATTGGTGTGGAATTCCTAAGCTGAAGTAATCTACTCACCGCAGCCTCCCAGAGTGCTGGGATTACCGGCATGGGCCACTGCACCCAGACAAAATTATTATTTTTTTTTTTTTGCAGTTTTTGGCCAAGCCGGGGTTTGAACCCACCACCTCCAGTATATGGTGTCGGCACCCTACTCCTTTGAGCCACACACACTGCCCCCAAAAGTATTTCTTTTAAAGTACAATTTCCTGAGTTCATCCCACACTCACCAAATTAGAATTCCAGGGGGGGAGCCCCAAGAAACCATGGTTTGTTTTTCACAACACCTCAAGTGTCTCAAATCATCAGAGAAATTTGGAAAGGCCAGGTTATTGCAAGGATGCAGGTACATGATCTTTACCAATGGAGAGCCAATAGATAAATCATAACTAGGAATTCTCTTTCCTGCAGTGACATCTTCTGCAAAAGCTTTAAAAAATGACTATTGCCTGAGTCGGACTCCAGAGACTCTGATTTAATTGGTCTGTGCCCAGGTCTTGGCATCAGAATGTTCCAGAGCTCCCTAGAAGATTGTAATGTTTAGATAACATTGGGAAAGCTGGCCTGAGTGATAAAAGGAGAGGTCTGGCGATGAGCTAACTTGTTAGGATGAAGGCAGAACCTGAACTGGCAGTCCTGAGCCCCCCTTACCTCTGGGGCTGGGGCGTGTCTGTGCAGGAGAACATCTTTCTTTATCACAAGCCTTTGCAGCCCCTGAATTTCTTTCTCTACAGGAGTGCCCTGGAGCCTTGACAGAAATAGACAATTTCAAAGAATCAGTAGGAAAAAACAGGTAAGTCAATAAGATTGTAGACCACAATCCCCTGTCCCACCCAATAGCCTCCAAAGAGGAGGACGGAGCCTCCCACCATTCTGACCGAGGCCACGTGAGCAGAGAGAAGTTCAGGTGATGATCCCTGAAACAGCGTCTCCTGCTGGTGACTAAAGGAAGGAAAGTGGTCCGTGGCTGCTGCCAGGACTCCAAATGGTTTCCTGTAGGTCCAGTTATTCCTAAAATCACTAAAATGTCAGCCCTGAACTCAAGGGAGCACCGCTAGGCAAAAAATGACTATTAGTTCTTCTTCCTTTTATTTTTATTTAGTTACTTATTATTTATTTATTTATTTTTTGAGACAGAGTCTTACTCTGTCATCCTGGGTAGAATGCCATGGCATCACAGCTCACAGCAACCTCAAATTCTTGGACTCAAGCGATCCTCCTGCCTCAGCCTCTTGAGTAGCTGGAACTACTGGCACCTGCCACAACACCCAACTAGTTTTTCTATTTTAGTAGAGACAAGTCTCCCTCTTGCCTGGGCTACTCTCCAACTCCTTAGCTTGAGGGATTCTCCAACCTAGGCTTCCCAGAGTACTAGGATTACAGGCATGAGCCATTACACCCTATCTGGATTACAGTTATTTTGATACTGATTTTCCTCTCTTGAAAATGAATCATTTGATTTACAGGCCCTCTGGGGCACCAATCTCCTGTTCTCTGGCAACTCCTATGCTACTCCAAGCTAACAATGTTTCGGTAGCAAGGTGGTCCTCTTGTTAATGGCAACTCCAGCATTAGAACTGGACTTACATTATCATCTTTAGATGATGGTGAAAACGCACGGGGTATGAGTCATTCAAAAATCTCACACCTTCCATCACCCCTGTGAGTTAGCTGTTCTTGGGTAACAGGTTACCACAATCAAGCAAAGCGCCCTCCATAATGACAACAAGCCCTTCCATCAGCTGATCAACAAACTTAATTCCATATCTGCAGCCTCCATTTCCTTTTCCATATAATGTATGAGTTCCGACAATTAAGTTTGAGAACTCACCCTAGAAAAAGGCCTGCATGGCTGAATATCACTGAGGTCCCCTTCAAAATGCTCCCCTTGTCCATCTGGTGACCTTGGCGATATTCAGCACGAGACCTATAGCACTTTCTCCAGGATGAGTTTGTGAACTTAATTGTCCTACCTTGTACAACAACAACGGCAATGGCCATTCCAGGAGAAAGAGTTCCAAAATCTCTCTGGAGGGAGGACCAGGTGCTGGGGTCTGCACAGCTTCTCAAGGGCAGAACGTCGAAGGTGACCACGGGGACATTCAGCACCGAGGTGTGTAGTACCTTTTTTCTAGGGTGAGTTCACAAACTTAACTGTCTGACCTTGTAAGATACTTACAGGTGCAGAGGGTTAGGTCAGGTACATTTCAGGGGCCAAGATCTGCCTACCACAACTTCCTTTTGGGAAAATTGTCAGGTGGGGTGTCAATGACACTGATACGTGTTACGTTGAGAAAGTAAAGGCCAACCACTCTGCCAGCCACCGCTCCACATACAGGGGTCTTGAGAGTCTGGGATTGTAGGGGAGGCCAACCATGAGGTGCAGACATCTCCTGGTGAGGTCCAGCTGGCAGCAGAGGAGTGCCTCGGACGTCCTCTCACAGACCAGCTGCTCCTCCTGGGGTCAGGTGCATCTTTGATCCACAGAGAAGTTCAGGGAACGATGCCCCAAAGCATGGCGCTTTCACAGGCTGAGGACTTTGAAATAAAGATTGGACTTGGACACAAAGTTTCTGAGCCTCATCTGCCCTCCTGACTCTTGTCCCTCGGTTTCTCCCAAAGACAGGCATAGAAGCCAGAATTCCTCTTTCCTAAAGCAGGTCACAGAAAGCAGCACCTCTATTCCACAAAGCCACTCGTATAAGCTAGGGACACTGCTCTGGCTTCCCTGCCTTTCTGGGTAGGAGCTAACCCTAGGGAACTCTCCGACCTACCTACCTTGTCTGATGTGTAGCAATAGGTTATGAGATCCTCGTTCCAGAGAGGGTCCTGCCCTATGCCCTGGGTTCTAGGGAGGGTCCTGTCGTATGTCTCAGGTTCCAGGGAGGGTCCTGCCCTATGCCCTGGCTTCTAGGGAGGGTCCTGCCCAATTCCCCAGGTTCCAGGGAGCGTCCTTCCCTATGTTTCAGGTTCCAGAGAGGGTCCTGCCCTATGCCCTGGAGCAGCTGTTCTCAACCTGTGGGTTTCCACCCCTTTGTAACAATGAAAATACATCGAGGCATTAGGAAAGTTGAAAACCACGCCCTGGAGGAAGGATGCTGCTTAGAGAGGGTGAAAAGAATCCAGACACACAGGCTCACTGGGTTCTCACTCAGTTTCTGAGCATTAGATCACAGCCTTTTTTTCCCCCGTTACGTTTCTACACAGCTGTCCATTCTTCACTGACCCTAAGCATAGAATAGTTTCCTGTGGATCCTTGGGCCCTCATTTCTGAAGGTTCCACCTCCTGAACAACTTTATTTAAACAAATGTTTCTCAGGGTGGTGTCTGTGGCTCAAAGGAGTAGGGCACCGGAGTAGGCAGGTTCAAACCCGGCCCCAGCCAAAAACTGGGAAAAAAAAAAAAAAAAGTGTTTCTTAAGTTAACCCACCTTTGGTTACAAGTATGTTGGCCATGACCCTTTACAAGGGTGAAGAAAGGCTCCCCACACCCTCCTTCCAGAGGACAGTCTCACTTTCCCGTCTACTAGGGAGTGTGAGCTTCCCTGTGCTCAGTCACATCACCTGTGTCGGGTCCCCGGCAGCCTTCAAAGCTAACCCTGTTCAGGGCGGCGCCTGTAGCTCAGTGAGTAGGGCGCCAGTCCCATATGCCGAGGGTGGTGAGTTCAAACCCAGCCCCGGCCAAACTGCAACAAAAACAAATCTGGGCATTGCGGCGGGCACCTGTAGTCCCAGCTACTGGGGAGGCTGAGGCAAGAGAATCGGCTAAGTCCAAGAGCTGGCGGTTGCTGTGAGCTGTGACACAACAGCACTCTACCGAGGGTGATAAAGTGAGACTCTGTCTCTACGGAAAAAAAAAAAAAAGCTAGCCCTGTTCAATTTCCCCTAACAAATTCTACACTTTGGTCTTCTGATTTCCATTTAACAGACAAATAGGATCCCTAGATTAAAAACAAGTTACAAGATCACATAAACTTAGACTAAAAAATTATTTGTGATTTATCTGAAATAAAAATGTAACTGGGAATCTTGCCCTCCCCCTTCTGTTAAATCTGGCAACCCTGCAGGTGGAATCTCACCTATTAGGAAACTAAATCTCCCAAGGTCTGGTCACAAAAAGAAGTGAGGAGCTGAGCCCAGATTATGTTTGGACCTGACATACATTCTAACCCTACTTTTCCCTCAGCTCCAGGGCACGGTCAGGCTCTATTTGTCCACACATTCAGCCAAATTAGAGTTTAAGCTCATTGGAGGGCAAAGAGAATTCCCTGGGAGTGGTAAAGTGCTGGACCTGGTGCATGGGTGCTATTTAAAGTCCTCCCAGACCTCAGCTCCTACAAGTTCACCCTCCACATCTTGACACGGGTGTCTCTTACATGCTGTTTTACAATCGTGAATTAAAGTCACTGGAGCAGGTGTTGTCTTGAGCAGCCATTAGCAGGTAGAGTTGAGAGGCCTAAAAATCTTTTCACATCTTCAAGGAGAGAGACAAAGCCATGGAGACCTCCTGTGGTTTTATCCTGTGGGGCAGGGGGAAGGAGAAACACTGGCTTTATTTTAATATCCTTAAAAATAGATGTGGTCCATGCCACCAGTGGGAATGTATGGTAGTGGCTCAACTTCTCGAGAAAGAGAATAATTTTATCTTTGCACCTTTTGTGAAGTTTCCATGCACGCCTTTGTGTGTATGTGCAAGCATGCATGTTGCTTTTTTTTTCCTGGTAGAACTAAATTAAACCTTGTTACATTTGGACTATTGGACGACCAAGATAATTGATGACGATGACATTAAAATTATATCAGGGACTGATGTC
Source organism: Arctocebus calabarensis (assembly GCA_963573935.1). Classification (NCBI taxonomy): domain Eukaryota; kingdom Metazoa; phylum Chordata; class Mammalia; order Primates; family Lorisidae; genus Arctocebus; species Arctocebus calabarensis. Next base: position 26,476 of record CAUYON010107998.1, read on the forward strand.
TCTTCAATAAAACCTCATTAATTGGGATCTCATAAATTCAGAATTTAGGCTGAAATTTATCTTAGTGCTGGTAGTGAAAAAAAGACTCTGAGTTAAATTAACCAAGTAATGGTGTCAAGGGAGAAGTTGGAATTATTTAAGAAAGCAAGACTTTCGGTAGTTTAGAAGCATTTCTTTTTCCTTACACCTGAAAATGTGAGATTAATTGTAATTGTCTATCAAACGATCAGATTACCTACCCAAACACTATTCATCAAAACTTTGCAAGTGTTTCATTTCATATGCATGGAAACTTAAGGGCATCTTTATAATATTCTATAATGCCTGCTGTGCCATCATTAAGACTGGCATTATTCATACTTGGTATAACTTAGTCACATTTTTATTATAGTGAATTTCAGCTAAGTGCAGTGAATTCCTTTATAGATTTCTACATAGACCTTGCATATCCCTGTCGGAAACTACTTCTGCTTTGGCAGAAAGATCTGGCATACAACTTGCTGTGGGTTTGAATCTAGTCCTGGCTTTCCTGGTGTCTGGTTTTCTGACTTATATTGAATAGTTAACTGTTCAGGTATAATATCAAAGACCACCCAAACTAGGTCATTCCTCAACTTGCTTTGAGATTTCAATCCCATCTCACTATGACAAACTAATGGCATTCGTGTTGTGGTTCTTTATTATTTTCTACCTGGTAAATATAGAATATATCTGTGACTGGAGAATATTTTATATTATCTTTGGATCTGTCTTTAAAAAGTAATGTTAGGATGAGTGATGAGACATTGCCATTTTCATAGACTAGAAAGGGTCAAATGTGAGTAATTTCATGTGGCTTAACCTTAGTTATTTCATGCATGTCTTAGTTTTCGGGCAGACAGGAATGAAAGCCTGGCTCAGAGGCTTCCAAATTAGCCTGTAGTAGTCAGCTTGCATAACAAGCTGTCTCATAACTCAGAAGCATAAAAGAATCATCACTTATTCTTTTTTTGTTGAAGCAGAGTTTCGATCTATTGCCGCAGGTAGACTGCAGTGGTGACAGCATAGGTCATAGCAACCTCAAACTCCTGGGCTCAACCCATCCTCCTGTCTCAGCCTCTACTGTAGCTCAGGACTACAGGTACCTGCCACAGCCCCCAGCTAATTTTTCTATTTTTTGTAAATATGGGGTGTCACTCTTTCTCAGGCTGGTCTTGAACTCCTGAGCTCAAGGGATCCTTCCAGCTTAGTCTTACAAAGTGCTGGGAATATAGGCATGAGCCTCCATGCCTGGCCAGAGTTTGAGCTTTGCAAGATGAAATTAAGTTTTGGAGGTGAACAGTGGTGGTGGTTACACAATAACGTGAAATTACCTAATGCCACTAAACGTCATACTTAAAATGGTTAAGAAAGTAAAAAAAGCAAAAAGATACAGCAACTTCATTAACTTACATTTAAGAAAACAATATTTGAGGCTTGGTGAGGTGGCTCAGGTCTGTAATCCCAGCACTTTGGGAGGCTGAGGCTGGAGGATTCTTGAGCCACCCAGGAGTTTGAGGCCATCCTGGGCAACATGGTGAGACCCTTGTCTGTACAAAAAGTTAAAATAAATTAGCCAGGCATAGTGGTGCACATTGTGGTCCCAGCTGCTTGGGAGGCTGTGACAGGAGGATCACTTGAGCCCAGGAGTCAGAGGTTGCAGTGAGCTATGACAATGCCACTGTACTCCAGCCTGGACAATAAGGTAAGACTCTATCTCTAAAAGGAAGAAAATGAAACCATATTTGGAAAACTCTGAGAGGAAACACCCTAGTTCATGTGGTATTGGGCATGAACTATCCAGTAGCGGGCTCTGTGCAATTTTCAAGTAACATAACGTAAGGGGGGGGAAAAAGGAGTAAAGTATATTTATCTCTGAATTCTTACTTAGACTAAAAAGTTCATTCCAGAAAAAAATTAGATCTTACAAGCTACAATCATTACCTGTCTCAAAGCGTTCAATTCCTCGACAGTGGTCGTGGTTTATAAAATGTGTGTTGAATGTTGGTTCCTCTTGGAGATAATTCTTCATCAGTTTCTATCACACAACACATGTTACGAAAGAAAGAGAAAGAATCAAGACTTTTTTTTTTTCTATTTTTGGCCTGGGCTGGGTTTGAACCTGCCACCTCTGGCATATGGGGCTGGCGCCCTTCCCCTTTGAGCCACAGGCGCTGCCAAAGACATTTTTAGCTGCTGCATTTATGACAAATACTATGTGAGCATTTTTTTTTTGAGATGTGTTTTCACTCTGCCATGCCACCCAGGCTAGAGTGGCCTAGTGTCATCATAGCTCACTGCAGCCTAGAACCCCTGGGCTCAAGTGATCCTTCTGCCTTAGCCTCCCAAGTAGCTGGGATTACAGGTTCATACCACCATATCTGGTTAATTTTGACATTTTTTTAGAGATGGGATCTCACTCTGTTGCCTAGGCTGGTCTTGAACTCCAGGCCTCAAGTGATTCTCCTGCCTCAGCCTCCCTAGTAGCTGGGACTACAAGCATGTGCCACTATGCTCAGCTAACTTTTCTTATTTTTTTTGTAGAGATGAGGACTTGCTATGTTGCCCAGGCTGGTCTTGAACTCCTTCCTGGCCTCAAGAAATCCTCCTGCCTCAGCCTCCCAAAGTTCTGGAATTAGAGGTATGAGCCATTTTGCCTGACCAATGTCTGAATCTCAATACTACATGCACGTTAGTTCGTGTCCATTAAATGTTTCGTGGTGAAAACAAATATTTAAAGGAAAAGCTGATTTTGAAAAGTTTATAAAAAATAATTAATCTTCATATAGACAGTACAGTCCTGTCTGTTAGAATGAGAGAGGTGATGAGTGTCCACTGTATAGCAAGTCTATTGAGAACCTGACCCACAGGTAGGCATGACCAATCTAGAGATGTGCCATCTGAGAACGAAAATTGCAATAGTGGGTCAACCTAAGGTTATGTACATTCGTGTCATAGTTTGGCTTAAATGGAACAATTAGACAGCTCTTTACTAAGACTACATTAATAATATCCTTGTACCTAAAACTATTGTTGGTAGCTTGAAAGAAGTCCTTGAACCTTGATTTTAAGTGTAAGTAAAATAAAGGAAGTAAAATAGGAAGGTTGAGAACAACTGGCCTAGGAGTTTGAGGCTACTGTGAGCTGTGCTGATGCCACTGCACTCTAGCTGTGGTGAGACTGAAACCCTGTCTCAAATAAAAAAGACAATCTTACAATCTTTGAATCAGAGATGACCTTCGTTGCTCCCAGGGCCTCCCTAAAATTCAAGCTCCACCTGGGTAAGCCACGGCACTCTTTTAAAATATCTTCAGGTGCACACAGGTAGCTGAGGTCCCAGCAGCTTGTCCATGGCCAGTCCCTTACCAAATACATCGCTACCCCCAACCCCAAATCTCAGACCCCAGCAGCCACTGACAAGATGCCATGTGGTCAAACCAACATCTGTTTGTCTTCCAGTTGCAAAACAGGATCATAACAATTCAATGTGTGGTGAAAACGATGCATCCGGAGACGGTTTCCGGCAGAGAAGTGTGTTGGGCTTCCATGAAAGAAGTTGAGAGCAAAGGGGCAGAAGAAAGCACCCCTCCCAGCTGAGACCCAGGTGACGTAGCCCATTTCTGTGCGTTTAACATTGTGATTAAATCTGGCGAGGCCCTGGGGGAGAGAATTTTTGATTTGAAGGTTAAGCCAATATTAGCAAGAAAAATAAAATAAAGTGAGTCAAATGGCCCTGAGCAACACAGTCGCCCGCAGTCGATTCCAAGAATGTTTAGCTGCAAAATGAGCAACCCGCTAATTGTGTAAATGCTGCTAATTACGTGTGCAGAGCCCTGCCCGAGCTTCCCCCCCTGTAACTAATAAGAAATCAATTAGCTAATGAAGTGGCCGTTAAATGCAATGCTAATCTTAGCCAGGGTATTTTTAATGTTTCTCTTTTCTGCCCCTTTACGACGCTCTTTAATTGTCAGTGCCATACGGAGACTGCAGCGCTCGGCATGTGTAATGAAACATCGTTATATGGTAGCTGGCATTCTTGGAAGAGCTCAGTGAAACCGGCTTCCCAATTATTTTTAATTGCCAGACATTCTCACAACTGGGTCTTCTACCAAGCGCTTCAGAGCCCTGGCTGTCATGTCTTATGCACTCGGATCGTGTTGCCTCTGCAGCCTGTGAACGTCGGCTGTGGTCTCGGGCACGGCTCATGCAAACCATCAACAGCGGCCGGCCAGGGAAGCCTCCTCCCGGCCTTTGAAGAAGCCCAGGGGAAGGGATGCTCCATCCACCTGGTCTCTGGGCCAGACCCAAGGTGGCAGGTCTGAGGGTAGAAGGCTGGTGTCTTTTGTCCTGGATAGTCAAACCTCAGTGGGGGGCAGCACCCCACATCCAGCATGCATGAGCTCCTCTGCCTGGGCCCACTCAGCCCAGCCCTGGACATACACGTTGCAATCCTGCCATCAGGGACTTGAAACACGTGGACACTTTGCAATTATGAAGTGGCTTCTAGTGGACAGTCTGCAAGTGACAACTTGTCACTTCTGCAAAGCAAGCATCTGACCTGGCCACCGTGCTCGTCCCTGAAATTGGCAAAGCATGAGAAGCGGAAGCACCGCTGCCCCCTCAGTCTGATATGCTCCCAGGGCGATTATGTATCTCATTCACGAAGCTCACGTCTCACAACCTGCCTCAAGTCTCGCATCTAAATGGCCTCCGGTCTCTGGATGCTGAAGGAGCCGGGGTCGGCGTGGGCCGTGCCCACCACCCAGAGCCTCAAATCCCAGCACACAATGGCACTCTGAACATCTGTTTAAAAAAGAAAAAATGAGAGAATTTTTTCAGTCAGAGGAGATGTGTGTCTTTTGGTTTAACTTTAGAATAACATGCAAATTAAATTAGTTAATCCGACACCCTCCCCCCCGACCCCCGCATCTCTGTTTCAGGAAACCTGCCACCAGCAGCTGCCAGGGGTTCAGACATCAGGTGAAGAGAGATTTGATGTGACATTTTGTTCATTAAATAAACAAACCCGGTTCGGATAACAGCATTAGGTAGAAAGCCCCATCAATTCTCGTACATTTAGTCCTCGTAACGAGAAGTGACAATTGTTCTTTACATTGGTAAGGACTGTGTGCATGAACAAAAGGGTTGGAAAAAATGGGGAAGGCTGCTGTATATTAATGAGAGACATAACTTTTGGCCCAAGGCAACTTCAAGGCCGGGTGGCTACTAACAAGGTTATTGGGTGGGGGGAATAAAACTGGCCTTTTTTTTTTTTTTTTTTGTACTTGGGGTCTGTCTCCTGCTTAGGTGTCCATGGCTCATAAAGAGGAAAGTGGGGTTTCTAAATGCGAGAAGGAGGCAACCCCCCAATTATTCCCGGCTTTTGCCAACCAAATGCACCATTTTGTGATTAGCAGAATGCAAATGTGGGGGAGGGAGAGGAAAAACTAGTGTCCTAAAATCCCTACCTGCGAGGTCACTTGAGCACCATACTCGATTGTGGTTGTAGATACAAACACACAGCCTCAAGAGGTCCTGTCACCGTGCACTCCAGAACCTCTGCATTAAAACTGCACAACAAAATTGCAAGTCCAGTGGTGGATGGAGAGCTGAGGGTGTGGCTGCAGATAAGACCTTGCTGTGGTCAGCTCAGAAACCAGGGCTGAGTCTGAAGGGGCTAAACTATATGGGGATAGGCAATAGGCAATATGCATTACGCCGTAGAGAAGCAGCTCTGTCTTCCTGCAGCAGGAAGGTGACTGAGGGCCTGTCCCACACCTGTGTCTGTAGGCAGGACCCACCATGGGCTTATGGGGCAGTGGCTGTGATGGTGACCTCGGTACCATCGACACCTGCAGATCTGTGAGGCATCTGAGGGATGTCAGCCAAAGACAACACCCTGCAACTGTGGCGAGCAGCGTTTGTGAGAGATCCAAAGTTGGGGCCAGGTTCCTCAAGTTGAGAATTTGTCAGTTGGTAGTAGATGTGAGGCTGCTCTTTTGACTTTCCCATTTGTGAGCCAATGTATCGTAGCTGAGCTGTGCACAAAGGGGATGCATTCACCAGGGTTCTCTACAAAACAGAACCCAGAGGGTGTGTGTCTGTATACAGAGGGTGCTGCAAAATGTATGCGCACTTTAACAAAGGTGGGCTCCACATTGGTTATTTGGGGTGTACATGTGAGCTGGGGTCTCCTCATCCCTCCTTAGATGGATGGATGGATGGATGGATAGATAGGTGGATTGATGGGTGAGATGGGAAGATTGATGGATGAGAGGGTGGATGGATGGGTGAATGGACGAGTGGGTGGATGGATGGGTAGATGGGAAGATTGATGGATGAGATGGGGGGATTGATGGATGGGAAAGTGAATGGGAATGTGGATGGGTGGGTGAATGGATGAGTGGATGGGTGGGTGGATGGGTGGATGAATGGATGGATGGATGGATGGATGGATGGATGGATGGATGGATGGTTGATTGATTGAATGAATGATTGAATGGATGGATAGGTGGCTGGGTGGATGGATGGGTAGATGAATGGATTGAAAGATGAATGAACAGATACATGGATGAATCAAAGGATGGATGGATGGATGGGAGGGTGAATGGGAGGGTGGATAAGTGGGTGAATGGATGAGCGGATAGATGATGGATGGATGGATGAATGGATGGATGGATGGACGGACGGATGGACAGATGGATGAGACAGTGGATGGATGGATGGATAGATGGGTGGATGGGAGGATGATGGGTTGAATGGGAGGATGGATGAATGAATGAGTGCATAGGTGGTTGGGTGGATGGGTTGAAAGAAGAATGAGCATATATATGGATGAATGAAAGGATGGATGGATGAATGGGAAGTGAATGGATGAATGGATGCATGGATGAATGGATGCATGGGTGGATGAGAGGATGGGTGGATGGATGGGAGGATAGATGAATAGATGAATGAATGAATGAATGAATGAATAGGTGGTTGAGTGGGTGGATGGATGGATGGATGGATGGATGGATGGATGGATGATGGGTAGATGAAAGGATTGAAAGATGAATGAACAGATTGAAGGATAAATCAAAGGATGGATGGACGGATGAGATGGATGGATGGAAGGATAGATGGGAGGGTGAATGGGTAGGTGAATGGGAGAGTGGATGAGTGAGTGAAAGTATGGGCAGATGGATGGATGGATGAACAGATAGGTGTATGGATTGAAGACTAGATGGGGGATGGATAGATGGGTGGGTGGATGATGGATGGATGGATGGATGGATGTGTGGTTGGATGCAAGGAAGAATAAACAGATGAAGTAATAGATGGGTGGATGAATGGGCAGTCATGTAAGAAACAATTGCATCACGGTGTATATATGCATAGATGATACCTAACTGGTTTTGAGAAGGCTGGGAGTCCTCCTCAAATTTTTCAGTGTCATCTCGGGACTCCACATGCCCTTGTTTATGGAGACACAGGGCAGTCTACTTTTAAATCACACAAAGTTTGAGTGTGTGTTTTGTCATATAGGGAATTTTTAAACAGGAGAAAACTCTCTTTGCCTTATTTATCGTTATAAGTAGGTTAGGTATTATTTCTTAAAAACCTTATATTTTCTTTGCCTGAGGAAATAAATAGGGAATGGATGAAATTTGTTCAGGAAACTAATCAGCTGGTGCAGCCAGAGAAAGCTCTATGTAAGCAGAAAATAAGCTTGGACATAGCAGAAGCAGCCTAATTAACTCACTCGTCTGTGGGGGCTGCAGCAACGAGGGGAGACACTCCCGTCCGCTGTGTGAGCAAGCTCTGGGCCACGGTTTCAGAGCCAGGGATGAGCAGAGGAGAATCTGAGGAGGCAGGGCCTGATTTGCCTCTTTCTGTTTTAATAGTATTTTTCATTTTTAAAATTTGCAGGGAGACACACATAAGATGAAATTTATTATCTTAACCCTTTTTAAGTGCCCAATAACCCTTTTTAAGTGCCCAGTTCAGTGGTATTTAAGTGCAGTCATGTGGCTTTGCAGCCATCGTCACCGTCATCTCCAGAATTTTTTCATCTTCCCGCTGAAGCTCTGTCTCCATGAAACACTAACTCCCCAGCCCCTCCCCAGCCCCAGCTGACCCATCACCCTGCTTTCTGACTCTGTGGATTTGACACCTCTGGGGAACTCATCTAAGAATAATAACACCATATTTGTGACTGGCTTATTTCACTGCAAATAATGTCCCCAAGGTTCATCACTGTGACACCAGGTATCAGAGCCCCCATTCCCTTTTACCATTTTTTTTATAATTTTCTTAAATCATAATTGTGTACATTAGTGCAATCATGGGGCACAATGTGCTGACTTCATATACAATCTGAAATATTTTAGTTGAACTGTTAAACATAGCCTTCATGGCATTCTCCCAATCACTATATGAAGACATTGATATTCTACATTTAACAAGTTTCATCAGTACCCTTCTAAGATGCACCGTAGGTGTGATCCCAACCCATTCCCTTTTAACGCTGAATAATATTCCTTCATTTGGATGGACCACGTTTTCTTCATCCATTTATCTGTGAATGAAAACTTGGGTGGCTTCCATGTTTTTGACTGCTGTGAATAATGCTGAATAGAACTATTTATTTTATAGGACTTGCTTTATTTTAAAAAAGATCTTGTTTTAAAGGATCTTCAAAAACAGGCCACGTAGGATTACTTTTCAGAGGCAGCTTGCTTCTGAATTTCAAAGATCCCCAAACTCTCAACTGAAGTAAAATGTCCCAGTTCCTCCTGAACACTGTCTCTCTCAGGGGTGTATATCTGAAGGTTTCTCCGCTGCACCTTGAGGTGGAGTGTGGTGCAAACCCGTCACCGCCTGCACATAACAAATGGGGGGGGGGAACACGTCTCAGCCTCAGGAGGGGCACTTCAATAAAGGAGACTCAAACCAAACCCTTTAGGAGTTTACAACCTCAGGAAAATAACATTTATATGCAAAAAATAATGATTGGTAACAAAAGCACGAAATAAACCTCTCATGAGAGATGTCCTTGGAAGCCTGAGAAGAGGGAGGTTTCTTTTGGTTTATTTCCAGGAATGGAGTTTCCCAAGGATTACAGAAGACGCCAAGTATTGACAGAAAGGCAGGAAGAAAGGAGGGGAAAGCTTATTGATACAAAAATGTTGGTAGGAATGCCAAGCATGCATTTTAAGAAAAGAAAAAATACTTGCATTAAAACTGTAATACTCAATATATGCCAATAACATTTGTTGGCTTGTATGCTGTGTCTTGTATCTCAGTGACATGTGACTAGAATATCACAATTTTAATGTTTTTTTTTCTTTCTGGAACTGTGTCTCCTCTGTATTAATTGGTAGTAAAATAAATTATCTGATACACTCAGAAAGTAGATGGAAATTTGTCCCTAGGGCAAATTCAGTTTGACCCATCAAGCATTTATTGAGCAACTACTGAGCACAAGAAATAGTGATGGAAGATACGGGGATTGTAAACTTGACCCAAGTCACCCCAGTGTCCGACAAAGAATCAATAGATTGGATCCTCACCAAACAACGTGTTATTCAGTCATCACACAAAATGAAATCCTGCCCCACATGGCCCAGGGAGTTGAGAAGAGACAAAGGGAGGCTTGGGGGGGCTGCCTTTCAACCCCCACCACCTGCTCGATGGATAAACTGAGTCTCCTTTGTGGCCGCATAGGGCCCAACACAGAACCCAGTATAGCAGCAAGGTTTCTGTTGGGAAGAGAGGGTTAGTTGACCCCGTGGCCCTCCTTACTCATCTGTAGTAAAGAGGGATTTTGTTCAGCTGACCCCAGAGTCGGGGGCAGCACACCCCCTGAGACCACCCTCCCTTCTGACACCAACCTCAAGTTCCAGGAGTTGCCAAAAGCAGCCCAAAGCGCGGAGAACTCATGGAAAGCTGTTGTCTGCCCGACTGCAGGTTATTACAGGGAAAGAACACAGACTAAAACCAGCCCTCTGATGAGCTGCGTAGGCTGGGGTCCAGGGGAAAGTAGCACATGTGGAAGTTCTGGTTTTGTCCTCCCCACAGAGCTGTGGACAGTGTCACTGTCTAGCACCGATGAGTGACAACATAGTAGAAGGGTGCCAAGCGGGAAACCCACCCAGGCCCCACTGCTCGGGGTCCTCCTGGGGGCTTCATCACACCATCATGGCTGATTGATTAGTGATAGATACCCTCATGACCCACCTGATGACTAGGTCAGTGGATACCTCACAACTCAAAGTCCCCACCCTAAACCACATTAGTTCTGGCATGGCTAATTCCCGCCAGACTTCCCGCAAATCACATCCTCAGACTGCCCAGGGTGACCTAGGTCACTCTCTTTCCAAATGAAGACCCTTTCGGCAAGCCCAAGGCACCCTTAGGACTCAGAGGGAACCCCCCAAAAGACAAGAGCAAAGTCCAGACCCTTTAGGAGCACGCTTACCTCTTTGCTAACCATTCACGAAAAAGGTTGACTTTAATTTTCTAGATACAAAACCTCTGTTGAAATGGATAAGCACCAGGAAACAGGGGCTAGTGGTCTCATTTTACATTCTTGGTGGTATCTGTTAACCACAGTCACTGTCTTCTTGGGACTTTCTCTTTCCAGCAGAGTTGAAGACACTCACGGCCTCTTCTCCGGATCCTGGATGCAGGAGCTAGCATGGCAAATGGGATGCAGACAGCTCAGCCAGGACCGCTGCTCTGGGACCCTGGGCCTCCCAGGCCAGCCGGTGACGGCCCCTTTCTTGGGAGATTAAGACCCTATTTGTCCGCGTCATTTGCTGCTTCATCCGTAATGATCCACCACTCTGCTCCAAAGCTGTCTTCTTGACAGCGGATGCCAAGTGTGATTAGGGACCCCGGGAGAGAGGCTCACCCCACCCTCGGCACGCGTGGCATCTAATCACTTCTCAGACAGACCCGCCAGGTCCTGCGACAGCTGCCCCCTACCCCTCCCATGCCTGCCTGCAGAGACAGACGCCAGAGAAGGGAAATGGTCCTCTCTGTAATTCTCACGGACAAAAGCAAAGATGACATGTTTACATAATCGGTTACAAGTCTCACTGTTTTATGAAGGCTTCTCATGCTTCCATCTACCAGGCTGTAGCCTTGTTCACCCCCGACCCTCTCTCACACACCCTACCCAAGGGATAAAAAGGCAGAAATAAATACGGATTTAAGACTGTAAGACCTCTAAGACCTCAGACTACTCCCTCCAGCCGAGGTCCCTGCACTTGATTTAGGTGAGGAGAACATGTCATCAAAGTTAATTAGCCAGTGCAACGCAGGCAACCCAAGGGCAGCCTGAACGCCTCATGTGCACTAATGTCTTGACCCCTGGAAATAAGGAGACAGGTGGGTGTCCTGCCCAGACACAGCACCCGATGTCCAAGCCAGTGTGCCTCACTGCCCAGAGACCAGTCTGTGCACACACAACCCGGCAGGAAGCTGAGTCTTCTTCCCCCAGGTGGACAGTACCACTGGAACCACCCTGGGCTACACAGAGCTTCCTTTGCAAATCCCGGCACTCTGCACTATTCCCCACCAGTATTGCCAAGGATCCTAAATACAAACCTCCTTCCAAACAACATCAAAATATTTAAGAGACAAGAATTGCTCCCTCTCAGGGGCCAAGGAAGCAACACCTGCTTTATTTTCAAGCCTGGAGCACCCAGAGGCCTCTCGTGTTTATCGAAAACATCTCCAAGTATTTCTCAAGTGTTTGGGGTTCGGTACACACACACCAAAAAAAGCTGGGTTTTTTTCTTTTATTGCCCAAGCCCTTTTTAGCCCATGTGTTGAGAAGTAAATTGAATTCGCATGTGTCTGATTCATTTAGACTTAACTCATCGAAATGTCATTGGCTCAGAATGGCTTGACTTTGGGATGCTTCCGGACTTGCCACTCCCTTTGAGCAAGGGAGAAGTATGTTAGCAAATACCTCTCCTCATCCCCCCAAAGGGAGGGCTGAGTTCAATAGGAAACAGCTACAAACACACACACAAAAAAAAATTCTCAAAGATTGAGCAGGATTAATGTCAATCAAATGTTTTTGCTCACCCCTGGCTATTGAAACAGGAGAAATGGTCTCACCCTTTTCAGAGTGAACCGCACACCTCCTTGGGGGTGGCACTACACCACAAAGGTGTTCTTTGTACAAACTTGAGAACGTCATCTTTGCTGTAATGTCAGACAGGCCCTGAGAATCTCCAGCATCGAAGAGTTGGGTTCAGAGCACGTCGAGATGTGAAGTGGACGAGGCTGGTGATCCTGAATGAATAGCAGCCCCTTCTACAAAAAATGCAATCATGGGTTTGGGACCAGGCAAAAGTCCCTGGCATGGGCTCTAGTTTTGCAGTCTGGGTTTCTAAAAATCAAAGCTTTAAAGGTCAGGCATGGTGGCTCATACCTATAATCCCAGTCTTCTGGGAGGCTGAGGCAGGTAGATGGCCTGAGTTCAGGAGTTCGAGACCAGCCTGAGCAAGAGCAAGATCCATCTCTAAAATTAGTCAGGTGTTCTGGTAGACTCCTGCAGTCCCAGCTACTTGGGAGGCTGGGGCCAGAGAATTGCTTGAGCCCAAAAGTTTGAGGTTACTGTGAGCTATAATGCCACAGCACTCTAGCCTGGGTGACAAAGTGAGACTCTGGCTTACAAAAAAGGAAAGCTTTAAAAGGCACTGCCCATGTAGCAACATTCAATCTCTGATAGCAACAGAAATGCAAAATGCAGCCACAAAGTACACAGCAGTGCCAAGTTACCCACGGAGGGGGGAGCAGGGGGGGAGGAAGCATGGTAAGACTCCAGGCAGATGCAAAAAACTGCAGAGACTCCTCAACTCAATATATGCAAGGATTTCTCCTAGACAGACAAAGAGGAAATAAGAGACCGACGGGAAACTGATAAGATAGAACAATTGCAACGACTCCCCAGCATCACAGCCGTTGCACATTGGGGCTCTTATTACGCACAGTGTAGGTCGCTTGAATACAAGTGTTGCAATAATGGACAGGGGGTCTGCTCCCCTCGATGGGTGCTGAGTTACTAGCTCGCCGGGAGCAACCACAGTTTGCATGGACGGAGCAAAGGAAAGGTTCCTGTCTCAGGCAGGACAGACCAGTGTGGTGAGAGATTTCATCCTGCTACACAGAAGAGTAGAAACGTATGAATTGTTCATTTCTGCAGTTTTCTCCTTAATATTTTCAGGCAGTGGTTTCCTGCAGGTAACTTAAAGTAAGCTGAAGGCGGGGTGATCTCTTGGTTATCACACTTGTCAGGATTTATGCTTCTGAAGTCTTAATCGTCCCATTTGCAAGGATTTAAAATGACAGTCACGCCCTGGTTGTGGTTAGGATTGTGGGGGACACAGAATTCCGTGTCTCTGGTACTGGGGTACTTAGTATTTCAGTTAAGTGGCAATGAAGTAAAATGTGCCCTGGGAAAATCAAACAGCTTTGACCTGACAGTCCCATCAATGGGATAAGTCCAAAAAGGTACCTGTCAATGTCTTTCTACTGGCTGGCTAAATACATGAGTGGGTTCACGTTCTGGAATGCTACAAGGCCAATAAATAATTGCTGTGTGCTCGATTATTTGCTAGGACTACAGATCCAGGAATGGAAAGGCAGACGTCAGCCTTGCCCTCGCAGAACATGCAGCCAGCCAAATGTTAGCAGATTGTCATGTACATGTGTGGTTAGAACTACGGGAAGTTATTCCTGTTAACTGTTAAATTTCAGACAGCAGGTAGCAAGATAGAGCTGCCATATATTCCTACTATTTGTTTGTATATGTAAATTTATGCAATCTTCATAGATATACATATATCTAGTGTGTGTGTGTGTAAATGGATAGGGTTAGATGCCCTAAAAGTTAGTATCAATTATCTTATCAATTGAGACTTTAGCAATTTTTCTTCTTTTCCTTTCCTTCATTTTTCTTTTTCTTTTTAAATGGTGCTTCTTTTATGCTAGTATAGGGCAAAAAAAAAGAAAACAAAAAAAAAGGAAAGTGTATTTACTTTCTCTAGTATTTTGCCTGCAATTAGGACTCGCTGCCACCAACTGGTGCTTGCTTGTGATGTGATGGTCCCCGTAGCTGGAATTCTCACTTCCTGGTGAATTAAACTTCAATTAGGGTGACCAGGCGCAATCCCAATAGAACATCTGTGAAGAGTTTCTTGCAGTGGACACGACTGGGTTAATTTAGAGGCAGAGTCATTTAACCACAGTGATGTAAGGCTTGGTGTGAGTTTCCAGCAAGCCCCCCGTAACTCCCAGGAGTCCCTGCTGGTGAGCTCAGCTGTGCCCAGGGACCACCTGCCATGAGTGGTGGCACCTGTCACTCTTTTCTCAGTGAGATTGAAGGTGGAAAGTCTAAGCCAGCATGTTGGCTCAGGACACCTTTCACCCACCCCAGCACCCATCACAAGTTCTCTCCTTGCCCTGGTATGAGGCCCCATTTCATCAGCTGGTACCGTTGGCTCTGACCTCCCGTGGCTTCTGGATTCTCACACCCAACCTTGTTCCCAAGGCAACCGCCTCCCAAAGTCCAGCACCCACTTTGGTCTCACGGAGCATCTAGAATTCAGAAGGCTCTCTGTGAACCCATCTCTGCAAAGCAGAGCTCCTATCTCCTCCCCACACCTGCAGGCCTGTGGCCACCTGCCCTCCTGCCTCTGTGCATTCGTGTCCTGTGGCCGCTGTGACAAATGATGGCAGCACAAATTCCTTCTCCCACGATTCTGGAGGTCAGAAGTCTGGACCAAAGATGTCAGCAGGGCGGTGCCCCCCTCCGCCGCCCCCCCCCCCCCGCAGGCTTTAGGGGAGGATTCTTTCTCAGCTTGTAGTTGTGGCTGACAACTCTTGGCCTGTGGCCTAGTCTCTCCAATCCCTGCCTTTGTTTTCACAAGACCCTCCCCTATGTGCCTCTGTGCCCTTCCTCTCACAAGGACACCAGCCATTGCATTAGAAACTACCCTACTCCAATCTTAATTACATCTGCACAGAATCTATTTCGAAATAGGGTCCACCCACAACACCCAGGCCCTCATATCATCCGAGCAGCTCTTACATCATGTCACATCTGCTGCTCACCACCCAACACCTGGGGGCAAAGGTAAGTGTCCCCATGTACCCAAGAAAGCATTAATTCATTGTCTAGATGACCATAATAATAGTCACTGCAACTATAATAATGCCTAGTGGTGTGGTTGGTATGAATTCCTCTAACAGCTTGCAACACCTTATGAGAACAGCAATAGCTTTAGTTATTAAATAATTTGGAGGCTTTGTTGAATGTTCACACAGGACCTACCTGCTCCCATTGCAGGCAGCTCTGAATGTCCCACTAAGTGAGAGAGCCCAGCAGGTGACAACTCAACTGATGTGTCTCAGGAATGGCCCCTTCCCCATTCTCCAAAACTTATGCCCTTTCAGAACCTCAGTACGGGGGCCTTATTTGCAATTAGGGTCTGTGTTGTCAAAATTAAGGCCATAGAAATCGTATTAGTTTGCATTCCCAGCAGCAATGCAAAAGTGTTCCCTTCTCTCCACATGAATGGATTAACAAACTGTGACATACACATGCCATGGAATACTATTCAGCCATAAGAAAAGATGAAAACTTTGCATCTTTTGTGTTAACCTGGATGGAGCTGAAACACATTCTTCTTAGCAAAGTTTAACAGCAATGTAAAAGCAAGTACCCAAGTTGCTCAATACTAATATGAACCAATGTACGAACAACCACACATCCACAAGAGGCATGCCATACAGGTATAGTCTGGAGAGGGGAAGGGGAGGGTGCAAGGTGATTGGCGGGAGCTCACCTAATGTTCATGAAGTGAGGATGCTCAGCACACCCCTAGTGGAGGAGGGCTCAACTACAACTTGAACTTTACCTTGGAATTGAAAACAATGTAACCTAAACATTTGTACCCTCATATTAATCTGAAATAAGATAAAATACTTTAAGAATTAAAAAAATAATAATTAGTTAAGGCCAGGTTGGCCTGATGTTGGGGGGACCCCAATGCAACGCTAGTGAGGGGAACTTGGACTTCTCTCAGAGAAGGCAGGGTGGATACGGAGGCTGAGACTGCAGGGACGGACATGGCCACAGCCAGCCGTGCCGAGGACCACCAATGGCTTTCCGAAGCTAAGGGTGAAGCTGGAACCACCTTCTTCCTTGGAGCCTCTGGAGCACCCTGTTTGTGAGAATTTGCTACAGTGGCTCTGGAGATACACACAGACTCATCTTTCTCAGTCTCTGATCCTTTTTGGGGAACACCTCATAAGGGCTGTTCATCTCCCTGCTCCATGTAAAACAGTGTTTGTGCCTGTATGGAATTTACGTGGGTGCCTTTGCCAAACATTTGGTGCGTAGAGAGAGCTGAGTCCTTACCATACAACAGGTC
Organism: Arctocebus calabarensis; assembly: GCA_963573935.1. NCBI lineage: Eukaryota > Metazoa > Chordata > Mammalia > Primates > Lorisidae > Arctocebus > Arctocebus calabarensis. The sequence continues at coordinate 42,930 of CAUYON010107998.1, forward strand.
AGTCAGCTGATATCTGGGAATATCAGTGCACAAAAGAAATTCCAGACGACTCTCTCTGTGTTGTCCATTATTTTTGGCTTTCTCCTTAAAGATTATTTTATTTTATTTTTTAGAGATAGGGTCTCACCCTGCTACCCAGGCTGGAGAGCAGAGGCATCATCACAGCTCACTGCAGCCTTGAACTCCTGGGCTAAAGTGATCCTCCTGCCTTAGCCTCCCAAGAAGCTATGGCATGCACCACCTTGCCCAGCTAATTTTTTAATTTTTTGTACAGATTGGGTCTTGCTATGTTACTCAGGGCTCAAGTAAGCCTCCTGCCTTGGCCTCCCAAAGCACAAGGTAATTATTTAAAATAATTTATTATCAGTTATTTAAAATAATTTCAAATAATTATCTTTTAATTATTTAAAATAATTTCATAGTTATCTTTTAATTAAAAAAAAGAATTTCAAATAATGATCTTCTAATTGTTTGAAATAATTTTATTATTTGGCAACTATCTCCTCACATTTTTTTTGTTGTTGTTGTTGTTGTTGTTGTTTTTCTTTTTTTGGCCTGGGCTGGGTTTGAACCTGCCACCTCTGGCATATGGGGACAGGGCCTTACTCCTTTGAGCCACAGGCACTGCCCCATGTTTTAACAGTCGCCTGCAGACCTAGCCCAGGCTTATTGTTTTTTTCCTTTTACATGTTATTCCAACTTAAAAGAAGCTATCTGAGAAATCAGAATATTCTGAGTCCTTTCAGAACTCAGAAACATATTTTAGAAAAAGAAGGCGGGTGTGGGAAAAAACTCTGTGCAGAAATTCTTCCCCTCTGAGGAAGGAGCTTTGTGGATCCCTTGGCCCTCTTCTTTGTTGTGTTTTAAGACTGCGTTCTACCCAGGCAAGTGATCAAAAGGAATCTAAACAAAACTCAGGTTGCTTCCCACCTCATCCAAGACACACTCCCAGTAGCCACTTTTTTTCTTTTAACATGTCTTGCTACATTTTCATTACCCTCAACCATGGTCCCATAACTATGTACGGAAGGAACCTTTCTTGCTTATAAAACCGGGTAATAATTCCACATGGTTAAGATTCTCTGATTGTAGTTCCAACGTGATGACTTTTGTCCACCAAGAGCTCCCAGATTCTGAAGTCATAATCGGCCAGCAGGACAAAGCTGCACCCTGGGGACCAGCCAAGCTGCTTCTGCTGACCCCTGCCTCTGCTGCAGAACTGGGCTTTGGGTGCCATTTCCAGCTTTCCGATTTCCCTGGGGCCCACCGTCTACTACTCTTTTCCCATTTTAGAAAGTTCAAAGGGGAACATCTTGATTTGCCTTGGACTTGTTAATCCCAGCCAAGGCTTCTTTCTTTATATTTTTATTCTCTAAATAACTCCTTGGGAGCATTTGTCCTGTCCCCACACACTCACTGGACTGTCCAGAATCCCAAAGACTTAGAAGTAGACACAGACCAAGATGTCACTTCCACAGGGCGGACCCTGCACCCCCAGCCAAACTCCGCTTGGACGGGGCCATGTGGGATGAAAACTGTTTCGCTGAACTCAAAAGGTCCTGGGCTGGAAAGTGTGCACCGCCACAAAATTAGAACAGGAATGTTCTAGCGGTCGCCCAAAAAAAGCCTGATGGACGGTTGGTGAGAGACCCGCCCTCCGCAAGGCCACTCTGTGCAGAACACACAGGGCCCAGCTGTGAGCCCGCAGGCAGCCCAGCCCTTCCGGAGGGTTCCTGGCCCCAGACTGCGGGGCGCTGGGGTGGCTGCAGGGACTGGCCTCCCTCCCGCTTTAGGGATGTGGACCCGGCAGGGCTGGCCCATCAGTGGGAGGATGCCATTCTTTCCTGCGGGTTGTGCCCAGACAGAACAGTGGGTGGTTCCCATTCTCTCTCTCTCTCTCTCTTTCTCCCCTTTCTCTCCCCCTTCTAAATTTTTAACACTTCTTAGGCACAATCCCACCCTGACTCAGGGACACCACAAATCACTGGAGTACTTGGTCACACCCTTGGCCTCACACACGCTTGGCACCAAGTGTATTAGTTTTAAGGAATTCATTTAGTTTTCATTTAGCAGGAGATAAATTAAAAGAGAGCAAAGAAGGGGCCTCAAGCTCTGGGAAAGGTCGGTGGAGGCACCAGATTTGAGACAGGCCCTTTGCATCCACGCTTCATAAATAAGGGTCAGCAGCATTTGGGGGACCCCTTCGATGTGTGCTTCCTACCCGCAAATCCAGAGAGGTCCCCTAACGCCTTCTCCTAAGTCCACATCGCGAGAAGATTTATAATAGCAGCAGGCCAAGGCACAGTCTCTTTACAAAAACTTTCTTCTTTGGGACATACATGATGAAATAGAACTATATAATTTAGCCATTCTGTGTAATAGAAATGAGCCCATGTTTCTTTGCTGCCCAGGTTTTGCTAAATCTTGGGGCTTTAAATTCGCTTCTGTTCCTTGCAAATCCACCAGTTTGCAGAGGGACACCCTGAGGGCAGCTATGAAGGGCCAGGCCGGAGGTGGCTTTTACTCTTCACAGCACTCAGGGGAAAGGACTACAAAAATCTCACCTTATCCCCAACTTCCAGGCAGTGTCAGGAAATGTGGTCAGGAGTCTGAACGGCCACCGACATTCCAACTTGTGTTGGTGCAGAAATGCGGTACAGAAAGTCAGGCCACTGGTGGTGGTTTCAAGTCTACTCATGGGGCTCCCCAGGTGGTTTCAAGTCTACTTATGGGGCTCCCCAGGTCCCTGCTCAAAGAGTCCTTCCCACCCTTCCCGAGTACAGGCAGGGACTCTGGTGCCACTGACACGCGGAGCTATTTCCGTGGTCTGAGTCACGGACGAGGACAGTCAGGGCTGGTTACTCTTCTGCCATTCCCACCCACTCGTAAAACCGCAAATTTCCCAAACTGCTCACCCTGCCTTGAGGTCCCCCAAACTTCAAAAGATTGAAAAATGCTGACTTTTAGAGTCTTCCCCCCTCATATCTGGACATCCCACAATTTCCTCCCAAATGTGACTTAGAAGGTACTTTTGAAACTTAAGAGCTTTACGAAACCGTTTGATTCTCTTTTGAGAAGATAGTTGGAGAGTACTTAGAGATCTAAAAATAGACCTGCCATTCGATCCTATAATTCCTTTACTAGGTATATACTCAGAAGACCAAAAATCACATTATAACAAAGATATCTGTATCAGAATGTTTATTGCAGCCCAATTCATAATTGCTAAGTCATGGAAAAAGCCCAAGTGCCCATCGACCCACTAATGGATAAATAAGTTGTGGTACATGTACAACATGGAATACTATGCAGCCTTAAAGAAAGATGGAGACTTTACCTCCTTCATGTTCACATGGATAGAGCTGGAAAACATTCTTCTGTGCAAAATATCTCAAGAATGGAAGAAAAAAGTATCCCATGTACTCAGTCCTACTATGAAACTAATTTATAGCTTTCATATGTAAGTTATAGCCAACGGTACAGGTGAAAGTTACTAAATGTAGAATATAAATGTCTGTACACAATAACTAAGAAAAGGCCATGAAAGCTATGTCAACCACTTTGATGAAAATATTTCAAACTGTATATAAAACCAGCACATTATATCCCATGATTGCATTAATGTACACAACTATGATTTAATTTAAAAAATATAATAAATAAATAAATAAAATTATTTTCCACAGTGGTGCCTGTGACTCAAAGGAGTACAGTGCCAGCCCCATATACCAGAGGTGGCAGGTTGAAACACAGCCCTGGCCAGAAAAAATGCAAAAAAATATAAATAATAATAATTTGCCACGTGAAGTGTAGGAATAATAAGGATAAACACCCCAAATCCAGGAGCCTCGGGAGTATTTCTTCACCCTGAAGGCCACATCGCTGGCTGTGGACACCTCACGTCTCAGCTGGGAAATCCCCAGTGGTGCCAGTGCCCACTCACTCTGTACCAATCTCTGCACACACAGAATGGAGACGCAAAGCACACGTATTGGGGACAGCTTGGCAAAAACTCCCCAGCCTGTCCGCGGAGGCCAGGCACATTTCTCCATGTAACCCAGGCTCCTGTCTTTCCTCTTAGACCAGCAGTTCTCTTCTGTTGTGACCCACAGAAACTGTATTAAAGGGCCGCAGCATTGGGAAGGCTGAGAACCACTGTCTTAGACGCAGGCGACGGTTTCCAACCTGGCCCGCAGGGGCTTCCTCATAGTCTGCCACAACACGTGGGCCCCACAACCCGCCTCCCAGGTCCTCTGCCCTGCACGGCCATTTGCTCTGCTCCAGCCTGGTCAGCTCCTCCGTGATGTGAAGGAATCGTCCACCCTCCGCAGTCTGTGTGTCTTTTGGGGATTCGCAGGTGGAGAGGAGGAGTCCCCAGCAGGGACTCACTGAGCATGGGGAGCGGAGCCACCTCTCAGCTCCTCAGTGATTGATGTTATCCCTCTCGAGAACCATGCAGTTGGTCAACACGTGTGTGTCGTCCACGGAAGACAGGGTGGAGCTGGGGATGTCCCGGTGCCTCCAGAATCCCCTGTTGTCAGAGTCACGTGGCTTTTATTATCTATTATCTCTCTATCTATCATCTATGTATCTATCTATCCATCCATCCATCCAGTCTATCTGTCTATCTATCTATCTATCTATCCATCCATCCAGTCTATTTATCTACTTATCTATCTATCTATCTATCCATCCATCCATCCATCCATCTCATCTATCTGTCTGTCTATCCATCCATCTATCTATCTATCTATCTATCTATCTATCTATCTATCTACTTATCTATCTATCCATCTATCTACTTATCTATTTATCTATCTACTTATCTATCTATATATCTACTTATCTATTTATCTACTTATCTATCTACTTATCTATCTATCTATCCATCCGTCCAGTCTGTCTATCTATCTATCTATCATCTATCATCTATCTATCTATCTATCTATCTATCTATCTATCTATCTATCTTCTAATCCTTCCTTCCTTCCATCTACACATTTTATCCATCTATCTGTCCATCCATCCATCCATCCATCTATCATTTTACCCATTTGTCTATCATCTATAGATCTGTCTGTCTAACCCTCCCTTCCCTCCATCTTCTGTTTATTCCCTATTTATCCATCGCTCATCTGCGCTGTAGCATCCCATCCATGTACCATCTCTCTCTGTCATCTATTCATCCTCTATTGTCTGTCTCTGCTTCTGTCCACTCATCTACCAATCCATCCCCTATCCATCTACCCACCTCTATCTATCATCTCTCTGACAGAGCTTCTCAACCAGGGACCACCTGGCCCATAGAGGACGCTCTGGAGACAGACTGTGACAACTACCTGCTGGACATGCTGCTGCCACCTAGTGGGCATGGCCCAGGGACATGGCCCCAGGCCCACAGTGCACAGGACGCCCCACCCAGAGACTCTTCAAGCCCCAAATCTCAGCAGTGCCCAGGGTTATTTAACAGTGGAGCAAACTGTCCTTTGTATCCAGCATGTAATACAGGACTTGACACCCTGCAGGTCACCTGCTTGTTGAATGAACAAATGATCAACAAAGGGACGGGGACCTTGTCTTGTCTTTTCTTTCCATCAAGGGTGCTCGCACTTCCCCACCACGTTTAATGTGTGTTCTGCACACAGTGAGGCCTCCTCGGGGATGGACGTGAAGGGAAGGGCATGTGTGCAGATGAAAATTGTGTGTTGGATACATGGCTACATCTTCTCAGCTCATTCCCCACTGCTCTGTGGGCATTAGGGTCAGGACACCACTGTCCAGCCAGGACAGAGCAAACGCTCTCTCCTCCCCCACGCTTCACTGTCCATACCCTGAGGGCAGCAGGGTCCTCTGATACCCTTGTCATTGTGGGACCGAAGGGGCATCACCCACCTTTTCTCACACTTTTAGTTTGACACCTGTATTTTTACATCATGTTTCAACAAGTGCAAAGACCATGTTGTAAATGTCAGTACTTTTAAATACACGTTCCCACATTAAGGAACTAGAGCTGCTTGGAGAGATGGGTGATTCCAGATTCAAAGTGGGGAAACCTTGAGCTGAGGGTGGGCACTGCCATGATGTCCAGAGGGAAGGGAAGCAAGAGGCAGGTGTGTCCAGGTAAAGGGCAATGAGCCAGCTCAGAGGGACCCCTGCCAACAGGAACAAAGTAAATATCACAAGGAAAAGAGGCCATGAGTGTTGGCTCACACATGCAATCTCAGTAGTTTGGGAGCCCAAGGCAGGAGGATCACTTGAGCCTAGGGGTTGGAGACCAGCCTGGACAACATAGCAAGACCCCATCACTATAAAAAAAAATTTAAAAGTAGCCAGGTGTTGTGGCAGCACCTGTAATTCCAGCTACTTGGGAGGATGGGGCAGGAGGATCACTAGAACCCAGGACTTTGAAGCTGCTGTGAGCTGTGATGATACCACTGCACTCCAGCCTGGGTGACAGAGTGAGACCCTATCTCAAAAAAAAAGAAAAGAACTCTGGAGTCCTGGTGGGAAGGGGAGAAGCCAGGGCAGACAGGCACCTACCTGCCTATCTCATCAAAGAGCCCTGCCTCGCACCACCCACCTCCTTCCCGCTGCCTGCCGTGTGCGTCGCAACCATTTTTTTAAACTTAATTTAATTTTCATTTTTGCCCTCAGAGGAGCTGGGAGCAGCTGGCCCTTTGAGCTCCCTGTGCTGCAGCCTCGAGGACTGTTATTAAATTTCCCTTCAGCTGCTGCCCCGGGATTTTCAGGCAGCAGGCCGCATGCAAATCACACCCCGATTGGTATGCAGAGGTGCCTGTGTCCCCCTCATGCCTTCCCACAGCCGGACAGGGGCCTGGGGGCAGAAACCCAGTCTGTCTCTGTCACCCCAGCCAAAGCCACTGCTGCTGCTCCCAGAGGCAGAGAAGGAAAGTTCTCAGTTTTTTCCGCAACTAAGTGAAAGTTTAAAGGCAAGCAACATCCACCTTCATGCAGGGTTAAAAGCGCCACTGGAAAAAAAAATCAATTAAAAATGCCACTTAAAAAAATGAATTATATTCCTGTGCTATAATTGGGTTTTAGCCTTCATATGTACTCAGCCCTAATATGGAGAATGATTTTCTTACAGAGTTTTGAAGGCATTGATACACTGACCCCTGGCATCCAGTTGCTAGTGAGAAACCTCATGCCATTTTGAGTCCATCTCCTTTGAATACCTGACACGAGTTTGTTCATCACTCTGGAGGATGTTAGCACATGTTTTTGTCCCTAGTGTTCTAAAATCTCACAAAGAAGTCTTTAAATAAGAACATTGTTTTCATTTTCCTGGTTTTGGCATGCTACATTTGGAAATTGTTGCCCCTTAGGGCTCAGAAATTTTCTTAATATATATTTTTGACAATATCCTGATTTCCATTTTGTCTATTCTTGTTTTTGGAGGAAAAATCCTTATATCTCTGACCTCCTTTTTAAAAAATTTATTTCCAGATTATTACTATTTTGGAAATCATTCTTTGGAAAATTTTATAAACTTTATCTTCCAACTCTTGTTTGGATAATTTTAATTCTGTTCTCATATATTTATTTTCTGAAACTTCATGTTTTCTCCTCTGCATTTTTTGGATATAATTTCTTTTCTTTTCTTTCTTTTTTTTTTTTTTTGAGACAGAGCCTCAAGCTGTCACCCTGGATAGAGTGCTGTGGCATCACAGCTCACAGCAACCTCCAATTCCTAGGCTCAAGTGAGTCTCCTGCCTCTGCCTCCCAAGTAGCTGGGACTACAGGCGCCCACCACAACACCCGGCCATTTTTTGGTTGCAGCTGTCATTGTTGTTTGGCAGGTCCAGGCTAGATTCGAACCCGCCAGCTCCATTGTACGTGGCTGGCACCCTAGCCTGCTGAGCCACAGGTGCCAAGCCTTTTGGATATAATTTCATAAATACTGTACTATTTCATGAATACAGTATCTATTCTCCTTTTCTAAACACATTAATTATAATGGAATTTAAAGACCATATTCTTCTACTCCTTGCATTGTCTGTTTCCCCTGCATTTCTTTTGCTGTACTGTTGTTTAGGTTTTTATTTTGAACTTTACCTTTTTCAGGTATATTGAGAAATCTTCCTATCGTTGGCTTGGGCCTTATAAGAGTTCCCTGAACACAGTGAAGAAAGATGTATTCAATTTTCCCAGGTCCAGTTTAGACCTCATGTCTTCATCCCTGCCTGCTCTCCACCAATCCGTGGCCATTCGAGTGCATTGATCAGAGCGTAAAGCTTCAGTCTTCTCCTGAATAAGCAAATAGTTTGTGCAGCTAGACTGAGGGTCTGGGGAAAACTGCTTATACTGAATTTTAACCAATCCTCTGGTTTTTGACTCAAACTGTACACCTTTTTGGATATACCGATGGTCTCTAAACCTGGAATTTTTCTGGAGATTTGTGGCACAAATCATCTTTCTTCTTGGCTCTATGTCCTGTAAATTTGGGTTTCAGCTCTCTTAGTTCAGCTAATTAGTTTAATTCATGTCCAAATTCCACCTTTCAAAGTATTGGTCCAGTGTCCTCCAATTATTGCTCAATATTCTTGGAGTCTATCACTTTCTTTTTCTATCTCATTACTATAATTTTCATAAGGCTTCCTAATGGAGCAGAGATGAAAACAGGTGGCAAATCAGCCCTGATTAAGTGGAAACAAGTATTCATGTGTTTGTACTTAAACTGGAATAAAAATTTATTATTATCCTTTAATTAAATTTAGCCATAAAACATGGACAATAGTCGGTCATTTTTTTGAGAGATGAATTATAACATTCCAATGAAAGTTTGGAAATTTTATTTTAGTCTTATCAATTTCCCACCTAGAATTTGCAGCAATAATTATTTTATACTCTAAGTTTCAAAATTGGTGTTTGCTATGGTTTAGGTTTATTCATTATTCATTGTGTTAAAATTTCTTTGATATCTCTTTCTTACAAATATATGAAACTCATTAAAATGACAAAGGTTCAGAGATAGCCTGTAGTAAAAAAAACACAGTTATCTTTGTTTAAACTTGATTTTTTCCAACTTATTTGATGATTTGACAAATTTTCAGCAAAATGACCATCAACATCCAGTAGATTTGTTCTGTGCAATTCTATCTGAGAAATCCTGGTGTGAGTGAGTTTAACATTTACTCAAGAATATTTTGCCCACACATAATATTTATTATAATTATGATCAATTCTGTCAAATATCTTAGAGCACTGTTATAGTGGATTAGCATTCCACAGTAACAATATTATTAATATTTGCCTCAGATTTGGTTGATAGATTTGGCAAGTATGATTCTGCATAATTATTTCTTTAAAATGTAATATATACGTTTCCTATGATGTATGGCTACAGTAAGTAGTGTCATTAATATTTAAACTCCCACTGTCAACCATGAGAGCCATTTTTTTTGAAGACAGAAATCTGGTGAATACATTATACCTGTGGGGCTATACACTTTGAGTTGTATACTAATGCATAAATTTCATCATTGCCATGTTGTACTCTTCAGTACAAACACATATGTTGAGCATCTAATCCATTAGAGATGCTTAGGATTGGCTTTCTAATTATATACTGTATGATGGCATGAAATAAGGGTAAATTTGCATAAAACTATAACCAGGAAATAGAAACATGATTATTCAACTCCTATGATTGTTTGTTCTCTCACTGGTCTACAAGAATGCATCACTTGATTTACCAAAGCAACAATTTTTTTGCTGTTAGCTCTTAACCAAATATTGGCACCTAAGAGCACTGTCTCTCCTTCCATGGATGAAGCCAAATACAACTACAGCCCAAAAAAGACATCCTGTCCCTCCTTCAACAGCCAGGAGTCTCCTCTCACAGTTCCAAAGAAAAACAAGGACAAATATTTGCAAAAGTTTTTTGTTTTGTAGCAAAAATCAGCATTAATAAAACCTTACTCAGAGGAAAGTGCTGAAAGTATATAAAAACAACATTGTAATTTCAAAGTGAGGAAACATTAATTCATAATATGCAGGAGTATTTTTAGATGCCACAGACGATTTGCAAGAAGCTTGGGAGTAGGTGTGACTTGCTTTCATAGGAAAGGAATGGCCAAGCCTGGGAATTTTATTGGCAGATATCATAGCTTAAAAATGCACATGGGATGTCTGTCTTATAAAGCAACAAGTATAATATTTTACTTTTTTTTTTCATTTTATGATAGGAATTGGTTATTATACAAGAGAAAAGTTTTCTTGCTTTTCTCATTATTCATCTCAATTTTGCTAGACAGTATTAAACAGAAGTCTGCACATTATCTTGGATTTTTATGGCTCTCTATGGTTTACAAAGTACTTTCACATACATCGCCACCTTTAATCCTTACAACTGTGAAGGGTATTATTAATAGCTCTGGTTTATCTAACAGAAAATCAAGCATCAAAGGGATTAGTGAATTGCCTAAGTCTACACAACCCCTAAATAGGAGGGCCAAATCTAGAGTTCTGAACTTCTGTTTCCAAATACACAGAGGGCACTCCCCTCTCACAGCCCTTCAAAATGATCTTTCTTCTTATAATTAGCTTAACATAACTGTGCACTTTCCAAAACTTCAGCCTGCATTAAGTAGTTATTTCCATCATATTTCAGATTGAAGCACACAAAGTAACCTTTTGTTGTTGTTGTTGTTGTTCCAGGCAAATATCAGTAATTTCACGTAGTTCAATCTAGTATATACAGAACCCCTTGAAGATATTTGATCATTTACAATACTGCTCACATAAAAATGTCCTGTTTTAAAACTATACCACAAAAGTTTAACGAGATTCTTTCTTCTTTTTCTTGGCAACTTCAGTTCTAGCACTTTAGCACTTGAAGCAGTGTCACTTGAAGCACAAACACTAGTTTTGTCAATTTGATGGACTTAGTTAAGCAAAATAAAATCATACAGTTGGTTATTTTTAGTGAAACCAATTTGTTTGTTTTTGTTTTATAATGACTACATCATTATAAAACAGTTTAAAAGGGTTAATTTGTATAAAAACAGTATAAGTCACAGAGCAAAGAAAAGGCACTTATGGGCAGAAGTTCCAGAGAGCTCTCAGATAACAGAGGACCTTTTTGCAAGGCCTCAGGATGCCGAAAAGGACAGAAGAGTGGTCATGTCCTGAATGCTCTCATTTCCTGCCCTCTCCCCAGAGAGGCATAGATATCATAAAAGGTCCTGGAATGAACTTTTATAAATCTCAAAATAATTCTTTTCTAACTTTTAAGGGATGGGTAAAATTTAATTTTGATTTAAAAAAAAAAAAGCTTGTCAGTTATTAAAAAGAAAGTATCATCCAATTCGTGATTTTGACAATTTCTGCTTACGGATTTCATAAAAGCTCTACACAAAATTGTGTTTTGAAAAACGCATATACTGCATTTGATTGACTTTAAAATAGGAGAGAAAAATAAGAGTTAAGAAAAGTGAAATACCTGTACGAGCTAACAAACTAATCACTTTGTTTAAGATATATGTAACCTCATTAATTAAACTAGATCAGGGTCCTCAAACTTTTTAAAAAGGGGGCCAGTTCACTGTCCCTCAGACCGTTGGCAGGCTAGACTATAGTTTGAAAAAAAAACTATGAACAAATTCGTATGCACACTGCACCTGTCTTATTTTGAAGTGAAAAAACAAAACGGGAACAAATACAATATTTAAAATGAAGAACAAATAAAGTTAAATCAACAAACTTACCAGTATTTGAATGGGAACTATGGGCCTGCTTTTGGCTAATGAGATGGTCAATGTTCAGTTCCATATTTGTCACTGTTAATGGTTACAAATGATACAAGTGTAAAACAGTTAGTCTAGATCTAGTTGGAGATTTCAGATGGTTCATTCTGGAAAATGTCTGTTCACAGACATAAGTGCTGCCAAAGATGGTTGCCATTTTGAGTGCATGGTTCCTGAGATTAGGATATGTCTCAGAGGGGAGAAGCATAAAAATTAGGAAGGCTGCTTGACTTGAACGCGTCTTTCAGAGATTCACAATTCTGCTGTTCAGCCAGTTCCACTTGGTAAATTGTATCCATATTTTCTTTCTTTTTTTTTTATTTCAAGATACTTTATTCTTAAAACAGGTCACAACACTAACCTTTTGGTCCATTCCACTACTGTACAAGCTACAAATGCTTGCTGAGTAGGGGAGGGGTGCTCTTTTAAAGCATTAAAGAAAAGTGAATAAAAGTCTATATAAAACAAATATTCAGATAAGTTTCCATAGGAACACAGATGTGACCCATCTCCTAATCTTACAGATTGCTGCATCTATCCCAACCCTACTCTTACAAAGACTCTTACTCTCTCTCATTTCAAAACTAGCAATAATTAAGTTAAATGGTCCCCCCAAGTCCCTTAATTCAAGCTAAACTCTCAGTTAACAGCTACAGAATGATATCTACACATTAATTCTAGCTGAAGCACAAGTTGCTGGGTGATGTTTCATTCCACTTTCTCAAGCACAAGACACAGGCAGAGTGCCAACACCCTGCTTTTCTACTTTGGGTGGGTAGTTGGGATCCTGGATTTGCTACACAATTTGCCACATTGGTCCTGGCATTACATAGTAGATAGTCTGCTTCCGGAATCTACTGAAAGTAGAAGCAGCAGCTACAGTGGAAGCACCCGTATTTTCAAAGAGCATCCAGTTGCCCCCATGCATTTCGGGCAGGTCACAGCACTCAACTATCCAGTCAAGACCATCACATGTTAGTCCCCATATGCTGGATAAATAATACTTCTCATCTGGTTTAGGTCTCTTTTGCAGAAGAGGCTTTACATAAGCATGATCGTAAAGGATGCAATTAAATGATCCATGTACTCCATCATTGATGTAAGACATGAAGGTTTGTTCACTGGACTCATCTTCATTATCAGAGTCTGTCTGTTCCTTTAATACAATTTTTTTGGCAATGATATTAACTGCAAGTTAAAGGCTGATGCAACATAATATCTGCTTGGCTCACCTATGATTCTCACTCCAGAGTCTGATGGATAGTACTTGTCCAATGCTGGGTTGATTATACCAGTGATCTCTTCAAATTTAAGCTTCATATCCTCAGATTCAGGAAAGCCACCACCAATATCAAGCAGGTACATGCTGAAACCAACCTCAGCTCAGGTGTCAAAGACAGTGGGCATCAGAGATTGCCTGCATGAAGGTTTCAAGATCAGTACAGCCACTTCCTACATGGAAGCTGACACCAATGACATCAGTATCTAGTTCTTTTGCCCATTCCAAAAGAAATCTGCTGGTTTTGAGTGTGACAACCAATTTAACCGAGTCTACAGACTGCTTTGGAATCCTCAGTGGCAATCTGCAAAACCAACTTGGCCTTTGGATATGCTCTGTCAAATTTCATCAACTTGACTTCACTGTCAAAAGTCATCATCTGGACCCCATTATTTGCAGCATACTTAATTTGAGACAAATTGTTTACAAGGATTTGCATAGATAATCCTCTCTGGAAGCACCCTGAGACTTTGCACCAATTGTATTTCAGCCTTGCTAGCACAGTCAAGTCCTGTCCCAATGGCAGCCAGGGTCTTCACAATGGCTCTACTGTCATTACATTTGACTGCATAAAAGAGTGTGACAGGAGGAAGAGCTTTCAGCCATCTTCGGTGTTTCTTCAGAACATCTCTGAAGTCTGCTACATAGAAGGCATTCTTATCATCAGCAGGGGAAACTTCATTAATTTTTTGGTCCAGAATGTCCTTGGCAGTGAAACCTTCATCAAGCAAGTGGCAGTCAAACTCTTCATTACTATTGTTGTTCTTGGTTTCTTGATATTTCTTTGAAAAACTAAGAGATAGAATTTATTTATTTATTTATTCATTTTTCATTATTATTATTATTTTTTTTTTGTAGAGACAGAGTCTCACTTTATCGTCCTTGGTAGAGTGCCATGGCGTCACACAGCTCAGCAACTTCCAACTCCTGAGCTTAGGCGATTCTCTTGCTTCAGCCTCCTGAGTAGCTGGGACTACAGGTGCCTGCCACACACCCAGCTATTTTTCTGTTTTTGCAGTGCAGCCAAGGCCAGGTTTGAAGCTGCCATCTTCAGTATATACTCGATGAGCCATAGGCCCCTCCCTAAGAGATGGAATTAAAAGAAAAACTGCCAGCTTCTCACAAAGGCAATTTTCCAGGAATTCTGAATCTCACTGCATGTGTCCTCATTCTTAGAGCCTCAGGGCACCGCAGGCCAGCCCCATAGAGAAGCCGGAAAGCTGCCGCCTGCTCAGAGCCAGAGCTGGAGCCGCAGGAACACTCGGCCACCGCACCCATCAGTGCCTGGCTCCTGATTGCCGGAGACGCCAGCTGAGGTGGTGCCAGAGAAGCTGGCAGAGGGGCAGCTGGGGCATCGACTTAGGGGACTGACCTCCACATTTTCAATGTCAATAGAAAATGGGTTAAAAAAAAAAAAGAAATTTGTATAATCTAATTTTTGGTAAAAATTTGAAAAAAAAAAGAAAATGGGTTATGGAAAAGCCGTATGTCCTGTTCATGGAGATAAAGCTCTTTAAATCTAAATTGGAACTCCATTTGCAACTTTTCCAGTGAATCCACACATGTTTTGCTTGGGAATGCAACCAATGGTTTTTCTGCTAACAGATTTTGAGGGCCTGGGATGAGTCTGCTGCTAAACAGGACAGGCAGCGGAGGCAAAAACACTCAGTGAGCCAGATAAATGTCCCTGGCAGGCCGCATGTGGCCTGTGGGCCGTAGTTTGAGGATCCTTGAACTAGATTATATCAGATGGATCGCATGTTTTATAAGATTTATCAATTATTACAGTTTTAACTAGACTGTGATAAATATTTATTAAGTATTCTCCTTAATTCATTAATTCACTGATTAAATATTTATTCTTTCATAAAGAAAGGCCCATTGAGTTCTAACTATGGCTATAGCAAGTTTACTCAGATACGTTGCATCCCTAGGGACATAATGGTGAACAAAAAAAGATACATAGATTAGATAGTAGCTATTTACGCAGTTCCATACGTGTTTTGTTAAAATAAAATTTGTTCATTAAACTTAGATGCAAGTCCTTATTTTTCAATTTTTTGTGGATTCAGTATTCATACCCACACAGTTTATCGTAATTTCCCCTTATGAATAGCCTCAGAGAAGAACATAGTACATGCATCATGATTATGAAAAATATTTTACTTTAGTTACACAAGATTGGGCTAAGTTATCCCTACTATTTTAAGGAATTAATATAACTGTTATATAATACTTTAAAAAATTAATTTTCTTTCTAATTTTGCCTAGTATTGATCAAAAGATATGTTTGTTGTATAAAATCCAGAGGTAAGAAGATATTTCCCTCCAGCTGAAGCATTACTCACCAAAGAAAAATCAGTTGTTTAAAGTAGTTACAAACTTCTGCCACCAAGTCAAGTGCCTCATTATTCCAGTGTTATATGGTTTTGAGATTGACGTAATATTTCCTTGGAACTTTATTTCTAAACATAATAATAAATATATCATGTTTAACCCTGTGTGTATGTGTGTGTATATACACACAGAGATATATATAAAATATCATGATACCCTTTCCTACTTTAAAAAATGCACTTTAAACAAAGGCTGCAGAGAAACAGCATTATTAATATTCTCCTTTTTTATTTAATTATATGAATTATATTTTAAATTTCAGAATATTACAGGGGTACACAACATTTTGGTTACATAATTTGCTTTTATAAATTTTAAATCAAAGTTGTAAGTATGCCCTTCCCAGCAAATGTGCACTGTAGCCATTAAGTATGAATTTACACACCCTTTCCCCCTCCCCCTTGTTGATTTTCAGAGTTTTACTGCCATATGTGCACATATGTATTAATCAACTAGTTTCATTTTAGTAGTGAGTACCCGTGGCGTTTGTTTTTCCATTCTTATGAAACTTCACTTAGGAGAATGGCCTCCAGTTTCATCCAGGTTGTTACAAAAGATACTTGATTAATTTTTTTTTAATGACTGAGTAGAACTCAATGATACACATATACCACAATTTATTAACCTACTTATGTATTAGTGGTCACCTGGGTTGCTTCCATTTTTTACGACTGTGAATTGTGGTCTATAAACATTGTAGTGCAAGTGCCTTTTTTGATAAAATGATGTTTTTTCCTTGGGTAGTTTTTTTTCCTCGCAGTGGGATTGTTGGACCAAATAGTAGTATGTCTAATTTTAGTTCTTTGGAGTATCTCCATACTTCTTTCCATAGGGGCTGTACTGATTTGCAATCCACCAACAAATGGTGTGTTAGTGTTCTTTTCTCTCTGCATCTGTATCATGAGCTTTTGTTTTAGGACCATTTTTTTTTATTATTAAAGCATAGCTGTGTACATTAGTGCAATCATGGGGTACAATGTGCTGGCTTCATATACAATCTGAAATATTTTCATCCAACTGTTCGCCATAACCTTCATGGGATTTTCTTGGTTATTGTATGAAAACATTTGTATTCTGCATTTAGTAAACTTCACCTGCACCCTTCTAAGATGCACCGTAGGTGTGATCCCACCATTTACCTTCTCTCCACCCATGCTCCCCCCTCCTTTGCCCTCCCTTGCCCCTTTCCCCGTATTCTTGTGCTATAATTGGGTTATAGCCTTCATATGAAAGCTATAAATTAGCTCCATATTAGAGCTGAGTACATTGGATACTTTTTCTTCCATTCTTGAGATACTCTGCTAAGAAGAATGTGTTTTGGGACTTTTTGATAAGAGCCATTCTCACTATGGTTTTGATTTACATTTCCCTGATGATTAGAGTCATTGACCATTTTTTCGTGTGTTTTTTGAGTATGTCTATCTTCATATGAAAAGTTTCTGTCCAAGTCTTTTTCTCACTTTTTAATGGAGATGTTTGATTTTTTTCTTTTCTTGCTAATTTGCTTGAGTTCTTTGTATATTTTGGTTATCAGCCCTTTATTAGATGTAAGCATGCAAATATTTTTCCCCACTCTGTAGGTTGTCTATTTGCTTTATTGATTAGATCCTTTGTTGTGCAGAAACTTTTTAACCTGATCAGGTTCCATTTATTTATTTTTGTTGTGGCTGTGAGTGTTTTTTGGAATATTTCCTCTTAATGTTACAACTTTAGCACTTCTAGGTAGTAAAAACAATAACTATACTTAAGTTCAAACACAATGAGCTTTAGTGAAAAAACTACAGGATATGATGATCTATGTAATATTACGATGGACACAACAGATTTATTTATTATACCTCTAACTTGTCAATATCTGAGCAGTAGTATTTTCATTAGCATTTATCAAATCTTCCTGCAGAGACATTTAAGCTGCTGGTCTCCCTAGAATGAGTATGTCTTCTGGCACATTGTTCCTCAGACCTCTGGGAGACCAGAAGGAAAACATACTTAGTAAATGATTCAGGATTTTAGAAATTCATCTCCTTTGCAAGAGAAGAAAATCCAAGTCATTGGTGGCCAAGAAGCTAACATATTTATAGATATATTTACTTGAAAATGTATAGTGCAAATTCCCAGGACTTCTACAAAACTAAGAATACTGCTTTGTGGTTATGTTTGGCTAAAACACTAGAGATTCATTCTCATGATAGACAAATATCAAAAACATTGAAATAAATGAAATAAGACCTTTTCTTATTTATGCACCACAAATGTTTCAAATAATTCATAATAGCTCTTCAAATGACCACAAGTCCATACACTGCAGTTTGAAAGATATGAGTTAGACCACCCTTTGTTGGTGGACTGCAGATAAGTACAGCCCCTATGGAAAGAAGTATGGAGATAGTCTAAAGAACTAAAATTAGACCTACTACTATTTGGTCCAGCAATCCCACTCATAGAAGAATCTTCCTTAGAAGAGGTGAAAAAAATTCTAAAATGAAAACAAGACACAAAATATATATGGTACTGTAGAACCATTTTATCACCTAAGTGAAAATAGAATTCTAAGAAAGATGAATATAGAATTCTAAGCAAGATAAGTTTTACAGAATAAGAAAACTAATTTCATTGTACTTAGTCTCCAGGGAACTAAGTTATGCCTTATACACTGTTTAAGCTCATGAAATATCAGTTCATATGGATGTATTATGCAATTTTTGTAAAGTGAAATTATTTTCTAACTTACTTGCTGCTCTAAAAATGGTATAAGATTTCAAGCTCATTGATTTTGTTTCAATACCAAACAAAAAATTTACTTAATTATTTGATTAGAGATGTCATCAACTTTATTAGATGACATTGATCCTCCATTCGATCCTTCAATTCCTCTACTAGGTATATATCCAGAAGACTGAAAATCACTTTATAACAAAGATATTTGCACCAGAATGTTTATTGCAGCCCAATTCATAATTGCTAAGTCATGGAAGAAGCCCAAGTGCCCATCAACCCATGAATGGATCAATAAATTATGGTACATGTACACCATGGAATATCATGCAGCCTTAAAAATGATGTAGATTTTACCTCTTCCATGTTTACACGGATGGAGCTGAAACATACTCTTCTCAGTAAAGTATCTCAAGAATAGAAGAAAAAGTATCCAATGTACTCAGCCCTACTATGAAACCAAGTTTTAGTGAAAGCTATAACCCAATTATAGCCCAAGAATATGGGGAAAGGGGATAGAGAGGGGAAGGGAGGGGGGAAGATGGGTTGAGAGAGGATAATTAGTGGGACCACACCGTACGGTGCATCTCGCAAGGGTACATGTGAAATTTACTAAATGTAGAATATAAATGTCTTAACACGATAACTAAGAAAATGCCATGAAGGCTATGTTAACCAGTTTGATGAAAGTATTTCAGATTGTATATAAAACCAGTACATTGTACCCTACGTTGCATTAATGTACACAGCTATGATTTAATAAAAAAAAAAAAACTGTAAAACTGCCTCACACAGGTCCTTCAGGAGGTATTCCAGAAGAAGGCATTGTTGGCATAGGAGATGACAGCTCCGTGTGTGTTACTGGCCCTGAAGACCTTTCAGTGGGACAAGATGTGGAGGTGGAGACAGTGAAACTGATGATCCTGACCACCGTGTAAGCTTAGGCTATTATACGTGTTTGTGTCTTAGTTTTTAATTAAAAAAAAAAAAACTTAGAAAGAAAAAATACAAAATAAAACAGTTTTAGAACAGGAAAAAGCTTATGGAATAAGGATATAAAGAAAGAAAATAAACCGAGCACGGTGGCTCATGCCTGTAGTCTTAGCACCCTGGGAGGCCACGGCAGGTGAACTGCTTGAGCTCAGGAGTTCAAGACCAGCCTGAGCAAGAGTGAGACCCCTAAAATAGAAAAACTAGTCCAGTGTTGTGGTGGGGACCTGTAGTCCCAGCTACTCAGGAGGCTGAAGCAAGAGCATCACTTGAGCCCAGGAGTTTGAGGTTTCTATGAGCTACGACACCACAGCACTCTAGCCTGGGGTAACAGAGTAAGACTCTGTCTCAAAAAAGAAAAAAAAAAAGTAAAAAGAAAATATTCTTGTACAGCTGTACAATGTGTTAGTGTTTAAGGTAAGTGTTATTTTAAAAGAGTCAAAAAGTTAAAAGACTAAAAAGTGTAGGCCGGGCACAGTGGCTCACCTCTGTAATCCCAGCACTCTGGGGAGACCAAGGCAGGTGGATAGCCTGAACCAGAGTGACCTCGTCTCTAAAAATAGCTGGGCATTGTGGTGGGCACCTGTAGTCTGAGCTACTTAGGAGGCTGAGGCAAGAGGATCACTTAAGCCCAAGAGTTTGAAGTTGCTGTGAGCTGTGACGCCATAGCACTCTACCAAGGGCGACAAAGTGAGACTCTGTCTCAAAAAAAAAAAAAAAAGACTCGGCGCCTGTGGCTTAATGGGCTAAGGCACCAGTCACGTACACCTGAGCTGGCGGGTTCGAATCCAGCCCGGGCAGGGTGGCAGCTTGAGGCTCTGTCTAAAAAAAAAAATCAAAAAAGTGTATAAAGTAAAGAAGTTATAGTCAGCTGAGGTTATTTATTATGAAGAAAATGTTTTCCTTAAAAATTCAATGTAGCCTAAGTGTATAGCGTTTATAAAGTCTACAGGAGAAGTACATTGATGTCCCAGCCCTTCACATCCAATCACTACTCACTCATTGGCTCACTCAGAGCAACATCCAGTCTTGCAAGCTTTGTTTGTTGTTAGTGCCCTATGCAAGGGTTCCACTTTTTTTTTTTTTTTTTTTTTGAGACAGAGCCTCAAGCTGTTACCCTGGATAGAGTGCTGTAGCATCACAGCTCACAGCAATCTCCAATTCCTGGGCTCAAGTGAGTCTCTTGCCTCCGCCTCCCAAGTAGCTGGGACTACAGGCGCCCGCCACAACGCCCGGCCATTTTTTGGTTGCAGCCGTCATTGTTGTTTGGCGGGCC